>JASAMX010032903.1:0-16994 GCA_030248175.1 Microlaimidae sp. YZB2_3
ACCTTTAATGCGCGACTACGTACGAAATATTGATTGAAGAAGGAGCTCCAAACCAGACCTGAGCACTGCCCTCCCCCCCGGGGTTTATTGGGGAGGAGGGGGAAGCAATTCCCAAACGGGGAGCGGGCACGCGGGGCAACATTTTGAAACGGGGGGGGGGGAAGCATGGGAGAAAGAAAAATAAGAGAAAAAAAAAGGGACAAAAGGGTCAAAAAAAAGCGAAATTAAGGTAAAAATAGGTCTAAAATGGCTTAAAATGCATTGGAATATGCTAAAAACGGCAAAAATTTCGTGATGATGGCGTCATAATTTTTGGACACTTCTTCATTTTTGGGCGGAGGGGGGGGGGGCAACAAAACGGGGGGGGCATTTCCAGACCGTGCACAGGTTTGCCTTCATCTCTTCTCTAATAATCTTAGTGTAAAAAAGAGGGAAAAATAAATAGCATACATATCGTAAAGACACAATTTCCGTTTGCTGGCAGTTTCTCTTTAATACGCAAGTACAATCTCTGTGGGGGAATATTGCAAAACGGGGGGGACACGGGGGCAACTTTTTTGAAAGGGAGGGGCAATAAAACGTGGGGGGAAGCAAGCAGGGGAGAAAGAAAAAAAAGGAGAACAAAAAAGAAAAAAAGGGCAAAAAGGGACAAAAAAGCGAAAAAAAAAGATAAAAATAGGTCTAAAATGGCTTAAAATGCATTGAAATAGGCTAAAAACTGCAAAAATTTCGCGACGATGGCGTCATAATAGGTAAAAAATGGCGTCATAATTTTTGGTTCCTTTTCATTTTTTGGCGGGGGGGGGAATAAAACGGGGGGGGAGAAGTCCTCCAATAAAGCGAGGGGACCATTTTCAGACCGTGCACAGGTCTGCAATAGCAGAGTAAAAAAAAGGGGGAAAACCAAATACCATACCGAATCCACAGAGCCGAATTATTCGGACTCCCCAGGAGTTCCCGATCGAACTCGTCCGGTTTTTCCATTTCCGACTCCGCGGAATTCAACAGGAGGAGCTTCATCTCCTTCTCGAACAGCAGCTTTTCCTTTTCCAGATCTTTTCTAAAGCCACCGAGCGGTTTCAACTTCCCGCTGGTGCTTTCCTATAAGCATTAATTGATTATGTGACTCATTCATTAATTAAGTCTCATTTCATCGTCAAAAACTTTTTTGATGGTGAATTAAGACTATTCCACCCAGCTAAAGGCCCATCTCTTTGGGCGGTTGGTGGTTCCTGTTTCAATTCCGGCAGGGTTGGTTTCGGACTAAGGGCAAAGGCGGCGGTCTCCAGTTCTCCGGAGAACCAGGATTCCGGACCAACGGTGTTCGTCGCTACCCAGATCATATTTTCCGCGCTGAATTCCACTCTTAACTTATTCTCTGTACAAAATCCATTCATATTCCACCTTTCAGCCTTAAGCCCTTAGGTCTCATGCTACCGTCAAAAACTTTCATGCCGGTTAATTACGACTATTACACCCACCTGAAGGTCCATCTCTTCCGGCGGTTCCTGTTTTACTTCCGGAAGCTTCGGTTCCGGACTGAGAGACGTTGTCCCGGGTTTTTTGGTGGACGAGGATTCCGGGGGACCGACCAGTCCCGTGCCAACCCGGATCATATTTTCGGCGCTGAATTCCTCCGGCGACCAGTCGAAACCGCCCACTTCCGGCAGGAGGGGCAGGGCCGGCGGTTTTTGTTCCACAACGTCCGAGAAATTGAACTCCCCTTCACCGACCTGAATTGACACAAAACGTGAAATGAAAAAAAATAATTAAAAAATAAATATAATCGTGTTCGTCAGTAACAGATGAGATGGATTCTTATTATGCTAGTTGTTCCGATAAAACTAATATTTTATTAGGTTTAATAATTGTTTTTATTTTTTAGGTTTTTACAATGAATTGTGCGTTTGAAACAAAGATTTTGATTTTGAAATAATTTATCTTTTCATATTTATTAAATATACTAATAAAAACTCCAATCAGAATTAAATTAATCTTTTTTTTAGCTTATAGTATGAATCAATTTCTGTAAACTTTTTCTTTATTTACGAAAAAAATTGGCTTGCGTGTTTGTCAGTTTCAAGTGAATTCCGTTTCCGTAGTTCCAATAAAATTATAGTCTAGTGTTGATTGAAACATTTTGTCTTGTTTTTATTCTGATATTTCGTTTTTATCGTTTTTTACGCACATAAGTAATGACACAATAGTATTTTTCAATGAGTAACTAGAAAGGGGGGTCCACCCCACACCCGGGTAGAAAGCAAAAATTTTCCAGGTGGGGAGAGAGGAAGGGGATTTTCCCTCCGATTTTGAATCAATTTGTTTTAATCGTTCAATTTAAATATTTTAGACATAATATCAAGTTTCATAAACTAAAATATGTTATTTAGACCTAAAAGATAATTGGTACAAAGTGATAGAAGTATATTTAGGACTGAAAGTATTTAATTGGTTTTACAGTAAATAATAGACCAAAATTATACTTTTAAACTGTAAGCTGGGAGAAGAATGGTAGGGCTTCTCTTTGGAAGGTTCACGACTCAAGCTTTTCTTTTTAAGATGGGTGAATTGCTCTAGAAGGCGGAGGTATGGAATTCCTGTGCTATGGAGAAGGGTGAGGACTCCCCTGGATCCTCAAACAACATTTATGAATGACACTGTTGAAAAAAATAACAGATACATCATAGTTACCGTGGGTATAATATCGATAATGCTATTTTTAAGATTTCCACTTTTGCCACGACGCTGTTTTTTATTTCCTTCCTTTCCTCCGCTGCCATCTTCTTCTTTCACCAGTTTTCGTTTTCGGCCTTTTTTTAGAACCTAGAAAAGCACTCTTTTCGAAAAAAATTTTTGTAACGTATAGAAAATTCAGACCTGTGCACGGTCTGGAAATGCCCCCCCCCGTTTTATTGGAGGATTTGCCCCCCCCCCGCCAAAAAATGAAAAAGTACCCTAAAATTATGAGCCATTTTTGACCTATGATGACGCCATCATCGCGATTTTTTTGCAGTTTTTAGCCTAAATCAATGTATTTTAAGCCATTTTAGACCTATTTTTACCTTATTTTCGCTTTTTTTTGTCCCTTTTTTCCCTTTTCCCTTCTTTTTTCTCTTTTTTTCTCCTTTTTTTCTCTTGTTTTTCCCCCTGTTTGCCCCCTTCCGTTTTATTGCCCCCCCCGTTTCAAAAAAGTTGCCCCCCGTGCCCCCCATTTTGGAATTGCCCCCCCTCGTTTTAACCCCGGGGGGGGCAGTGCACAGGTCTGGTTATTTTATCTTAATAATATTCCTTAGTGAGGTTTCTACTCTACAATATCATACTTCCCAGAGCTCCGGCCATTTAAAGCGGATGGAGCTCCTGAGCTCCGCCCCTTAAATGAGCAATTTAAAGCTTATTTAAGCTTGAAATACATTTTAAACGACTCTAGCTGTATTTGTAGGACTAATTGTATTGTTTTAAAACAGTTTTGGAAAAAAACTTAGTTTACAAAAAAATTTTGACAAAATAATTAATGCCATCACTCTTTAATTATTCACGAATTTAGTATAAAGATAGAGTGGAGCTCTGGAGCTCCGGGGGTTTTTCCAGAGCTCTTAAATACGGAGCTCCGGAGGACATTCATAGATGAACACGGTCAAAAAGCTAGAAGGGTGTTTACCCCGGATAAATGACAATTTAAAATCTAGGAGGGGGTCCTAGGGGGTCGAACCCTCCCCCTATTTTCTAGGGGCGGTCGACCCCGGGGGTCGGGTGGGGTCTAATTTCCGAAACAAAATACTTTTAAACCATTAAATGTTTAATCATAGTTTTTTTATAAGATATTTGATAATACTATATTTTATTGAATAAAAACGATATTTAGGTATAAAAAGGGCGTAAAAACATGAATTTTTGTTAAAAATTCACGTTTTGGGAAGAAAATTTAGTATAAAAAAGTACTTAAAATTTTCTCGAGAGGGGAGGGGGGGTCAAATTTCAAAATCTAGAGGGGGATCAGGGGTACAAAAAATTTGGGGGAAGGGGAGGGGGGGGGGCTGGATTTTTTTCTAGGGGGCCCAAAAATTCGAGGCTAGGGGGGTGGACCCCACCCCACTCTACCCCCTTTTGTTCATCTATGGGAACATCACTAATATTCATGTATCGTAATTCAAGAATTTTTATGGATTTTTTAGTTAAGAAAATTATTTTTCCGTTAATGGTTAAGCAATATTTTTCGCTATTCTATGTCGAAAACTGCTAACGTGCGACAAAATAAATCATGCTCGGATTAATGTCAAAATGACTGCGACAAATAATCGTCGTTACTACGGCAAAATGAGCCACTGTTCTGTTATTATTGAATATATTCTGCCTTTCTCCTGTTTCACGCTCATCATGACTACACTAACAAAGTAAAACTCACCATGATACACCCTCATGAACAACCAAAACCGTGAACCGACTCATTTTTACCTCGCTCGGTTGGTGGCCGGTGTCCTTTTCCAACATTGACAATTCCACCCTGCCTTTCTCTCGCTCCACACTGAGTACGGCCACCGTCACCACGGCCCCGGTTGCAATCGTCTTCTCCGCTCCGTCCGGTAGTCCGCTGCGAGCCCATCTAAAGAAAATAATTTAATAAAAGTTAAACGTTGCCTTGACCTTTCAGAAATACAACACCTAGTGAATCAATGCAAAGGTGGCAGCCGTTTTTTCTGTTCTATGCGGTAGTCGTTTGTAAGCCCATCTAAAGGGATATAACAAATTAACAGAAGATAGACATTATTTTGATTTTTCAGAAATATCACGCCCAGTAGACCAAGCCCACGGTGGCAGCCGTCTTCTTGGCATCGTCCAGTAGTCCGCTGCAAGCCCATTTAAAACAATATAATAAGTTAATAAAAGTTGGATAAAAAATACCGATGTATTGATCATTCAGAAATAAGACACCCAACAAACTCGAGTTAACAGAGTAAAAGTCAAGTTGCTGATAAAAGTCCCGTGAGGGATCCCCGCCTGAAAAAATTAAAAAAAATCAATTAAATAGGGAGTTCACCAACAACAACCGTAACCAGTAAAGTTATAGTGATCTTTCAGATATGCGACGCCCTACAGACCACGGCTCCGTTAGCCGCCGTTTTCTCAAACCCGTCCGATTGTCCGCTGCAAGACCAACTTCAGTGGCAAAATTTTATTAAAGGCGAAGTCCATTATTTAACAAAATTAAACGCGTATATTTAGGGCCCGACCGGACCGGGATTTTTCGGTCCGGCCGGACCGGACCGGACTGGATCATAGTAATAATTTAATATGTATATATTTGTAGATATATGTATGTAGATATAATTTAATTATACATTATAATTATAATATAATTATAATACAATTATAATAATAATTATACATTTATGTAGATATAATTTATAATATATCATTTTGAAGAGGTTTCAAGTCTATAAACAAAATTTTAACCAAAATAGCTAATTAAAAATTTACTAAAATCAAGGGAAAATAATGGAATCAATAGAATATGCCAACAAAACAAAATAGCAATAATGAAACAACGAAAAGCTAATAATAATCAATGTAACAGAGGCTAATAAAAGCATATTTAGTCTTGAATAAAACTAAAATAATATTTAAACTTTGTAATTCAGAGATTTTAAGCTGTATTTTAAAAATACTAGCTTTTCCACATTCTCTGGCTTTAAGGATGCTCTGTCACCTTTTAAAATCAATTGAGCCAGTTTAAACGACCTCTCACTTAATACAGAGGCGCTGGAAGATATCAGATATTTTCACTTGCTTTTTTTTTGCAGGTTCCTCCAAATCTTCCGAAATGTACAGACTTTCCTTCTCTGTAGCTTTCATTTTGTTTTCCTTTTCCTTTAATTTCTTCAATTCTTCCAGACTTTTGTATTCTCTGGGATGAGAGGTTTTAAGATGACGCCATAATGGACTGGTACTAGATTTTGGATCATTCCCTCTTTTGTATTCTGTGGATTTGGGCAGACACAATTGACCAATGGCCTTTGTCTCATCCTCAGGCTTTACCTTGAAATGTTTCCAAACCATTCCCATTACACTCATCTTTCTTTCTTGCCTTTAACTACAATTAAAATTTATGTAGGGTAGTGCATTTAATTTCGGCACTTTTCCTAATTGGGCATTTTTGATTTTGGACTATATCTTTGATAATCCTGGACGGAATACAACGTTTGAAAGCTCAAATGAGAGCTAATTATATGTAAATGACTGTCGTGAGCTTTTCATTTGTTATGTTGTGATATTTTCATGTGAAATTGTGTAATTTATAAAAAATAAAATTGTTACTCGTTTTTGGAACATGGTCATTTTATGATTACGCTATAAATTGGTTTAAAAATTAAAATGTCCTGGTAAAATTTAGTCTACTTTTAGAATTTATAGTCCCCGTGGTTCTACGTTGCGTCTGTGGTGAACAATCGTTATAAAATAAAATCGTGCAATTTCGGCACACATAATGCTGTCTGCTGCTAAAACCAGAGCATCTATAACCGTTAAAAAATAATTTAGGTTCTAATTTTACTTGAGATTCGTTGGAAGTTTTGTTCTTTTGTTACTTTTAAATTTTTAAAAGCTGAAATTAAATAACTTTTTTCCCCAAATTACAAAAAATAACAATTTGTTTTCGGTCGTTTCGATCGATAGTTTAGGTAAAAACGGGTTGAATTAAGTGGTTGGGTGTTAAATTGTAGTTATAAATAGTTAAAAGGAAACGTTGAAATGTGTAGGGGTGATAGCACTGCACTTAAACTCGATTAAGTGGGTCATTTTAAAAAGTGCCGAAATTAAATGCAGTTTTCCCAAATTAAAAAAAATAGCAATTTGTTTTCAGTCGTTTCGAGCGATATTTTAGGTAAAAAAAACGGGTTGAATTAAGTGGCACTTAAACTGGATTAAGTGGGTACCTTTTAAAAAGTGATGAAATTAAATGCACCTTTTTCCATAACAACAAAAAAATATTTCAAATTCTGAGAATTTCTCACCAATTTATTTTGTTCCAAATTCTGAAATTATGTATACACTTAAACACTAGGATGCTAATGCGTTTTAAACAAAATATTAAAGTGCATAACACAAACTACAATTGGTTTTAGGCGTCTTATTTTTTATTAAAGTTTGGGAGAAAACTGCCGAAATTAAATGGTTTTCGATACACTACTTCTAAACATCATATCTTTGCAATTTCTTAATAAAAATGAACGAAATTTTATATGCATGCCCTCCACGCTTTGAGGCGTGAGCTCAAATGATTTCGATGTTTATGTGCTTATTTTTAACCAAATTTACGTCTTTAAAATTACCCGTCATTTTGTGTCAATTTTGCTCATTTTGATACCATTTGGCATTTTAGCTGTAACTTTTTGCCAGTTACACGTTGAACAATAAGTAGAAGCTTAAATTAAAGAAAACTGTCTGAAAATAATGTGATAGGTTTTAAAATTTTTAAAAATGATGATTTTTTGACTGAGAAACTATCGATTGTTTGTAAAGTGCCGAAATTAAATGCATACATTTAATTTCGGCAATTTTCCGTTTTTTTTAAAAACTGATTTAATTAAGTAAAAGAAACAACTTTAGTACAGTGAAACTTTTATGACGCAACGCAGTATCGTGAAAGCTTTAAAATGAGCTATCAAACATGAAAATCGGGCCATACAGTGAAAAGTTAGATTGAAAAAACGAAAAAGTGCGAAATTAAATGCACTACCCTATGTATTTAACAACCTTTAGACAAAAACCATAAACGCGCCAACACAATGAAGAAATAGATTAGCACAGCAAGAATAATGAAACACAGATTATAAACACTAATTATCATAAAGCAAAGCCAGGAAAAACAATTTTACATATTGATGGGGAGTACTATAGGTTACACCGAGAGGATAAGAGTAAAAAAAGAATATAACAAAAGAGTAAAAGAATACGTAGTTAGATAAATTATAGTAAGTACAAGTGACATTATTTAACAAAACAAATTGCCATCCAAACTGAATAAATCAAGGAAGTAGGAAGCATCTAAAGATTCTGAAAGACAGAATACATACATGTGCGATATATTTGTGATACAAAGAGTCGCCAGGTTGTGATAAAAAGCATAAGTGAGGATCTTAAATAAAAGTTAAAAGCATAAAAACAGAAGATTTAAGCTTATAATCATCAAAAGAATTAATAAAATCAACAAAGCTGTAATAAATGTAAAAAAAAAGAATTTAAAATAAGATAAAATATATTTATAACAAATAATTATGTAAAACCATTCAAAAAAAGAAAAAGTCCGGCAAAAAAGTCTGGCGAAATAAAAAAGTCCGGCCCGAACCGGACCGGACTGAAAATGGCCGGATATCCGGCCTCGGCCGGACCGGACGGGATATCCGGTCGGGCTCTACGTATATTAAATATACTGTTGTTTTATTAAGCCAATTCAATTACAACTTACTTCACTCTTCCAACCAAATTGTACCCTAGCCTGACTAGTATACCCGTGTCCAGGCTGTTTTGAACCAACCCGCGGAGGACCATTCCCTCTTTGAGACCGTCTAGACCCGTGACGTAGGGATCCCGCGGTGACTTTTCAGTCTCCCCACACGTGGTGGACGGGGACAATGGAGTTCCGGTGGACGGGGACAACCCAGTCCCGGTAGTAACGGACGAGTGACTATCCCGCATGCTGACGACTGAAATTTTTTCCTCCTTTCCGTGTTTAATCGGCGTTACTTCGCAGATGTCATTTTTCTTCAGCTTTTTGATAATTTTTCTAACCTGAATAATAAACAAGTGAGTACAAGTTAACAAACTTTTAGTATTCATAAGGCAGGCCTGTGCACGGTCTGGAAATGCCCCCCGTTTTATTGGAGGATTTGCCCCCCCCCCATTTTATTGCCCCCCCCCGCCTTAGCCGTTGAAATCTCGCACCCGGGGTCGACCCCCCCTAAAAAAATTTTGGCCTTCCACCCAGGGGTGGACCCCCCTAGCGGACCCGACCAAAAACACCTATGGCAGCATCTCGACTCTATGTTTTTTTTGGTTTTTTTTTATCTATATGAAAAAAATCCGAGCCAATGCTATTAGGCGGCTGGAAACAATTTAGGAGAGGGGGAGGTACATAAATCAACCAATATGATTTTTTCTTTTACTTTCTGTGTAGTGCTTATTACTTATAAAAAATATTGTACTAACTTTGAAATGACATTAGCATTAGGCTAGATAACGCAATAAAACGGGGGGGGGGCAAGCAGGGGGAGAAAAGAAAGAAGGGAAAAGGGAAAAAAGGGACAAAAAAAGCGAAAATAAGGTAAAAATCGGTCTAAAATGGCTTAAAATACATTTGAAATAGGTTAAAAACTGCAAAAAAATTAGCAATGATGAGTCTTAGTAGTAGGTCAAAAACGGCGTCATAATTTTAGGGTAATTTTTCATTTTTTTGGTGGGGGGGGCAATAAAACAGGGGAGGGGAATTCTCCAATAAAACGGGGGGGATTTCCAGACACTGCACAGGTCTGTATGTATACTATAAGAAATGAGCCGCGAAGCGGAAAAAATTTTTTGGTTTTTGGGATTCAATTGTGGTACTAAAATTATTTTATAGTTTATAGTTTTTATATAAGAAAGTTTTGAATTTTTAGTCTCTGAAAACCCCCAAATTTTACTATCTGGCGACCATTTCCGGGGGGGGGCGCCCCCCCCCCCCCCCCCCCCCGCCCAACCACTATCCTGATTTTTTCCCTTTGTCCGACCGTTTGGGGAGGGGGCGGCCGCCCACTCTGGTTACGACATTACCCTGTAAAAGAGTACAAAAGTACTGTTTTTTCTTTAAAACCGTGTTTGTGATGTGTGACAGTAAATTTTGACCTAAATTCATACCCTAAAATTTGGCTTGGAAGGTTGGGAGGAGGGTCAATTTAGAATTCCAGAGGAGAGTATGCTGTCAAAATTTAAAAATTTTTGAGGGAGGGGGGGCTAAATTTTTTTAGGGGGGGGGGGGCGAAATTTCTAGACTAGGGGGGGTGGACCCTACCCTACCCCCTATGCTCATGTATGCCCACTAATATCCCAATTCAATTTATTTATCTGTAAACATTTTGGCATTTTGTAGGCTTTTCGAATGGAACTCTATTGGGCGGCGGGGGTGTCAAACTCGGGAAATGAGGAACTGACGTCCATGTCGGACAACTTCGCGGATTCCATTGACATCTTGGGCGTCGCCTACTTGCCGCCGTTCTCCGCGGAGTCCACCCTGGGCACTGCAAGCCTACCAGATCACCAGCCCCTCTAGCAACCGTTCCATTGGAGTAATCAGCGGTAATCGTTATTATCGTCTTTACTCCGGCATAAACAGTCACGACTCACGATCGGTGAGGCGAGCACCGTGACTCTCATTCATTATTATTTATACTATTTTATCTAGACCTGTGCACGGTACAGAAATGCCTTTCGCTGTATTGGTGGCTGTCCCTCCCCGCGTTTAAATCCCCCTTCTCAGTTTGACCACATACCAGACTTCTTCTTAATGTTAATGGTAATTAATAATTATTATTATTTATAATAATTCAGACCTGTGCACGGTCTGGAAATGCCCCCCCGTTTTATTGGAGATCCCCCGTTTTATTGCCCCTTCCCCCGCCAAAAAATAAAAAAAACACGCTAAAATTATAACGCCATTTTTGACCTGATGACGCCACCATCGCAAATTTTTGCAGTTTTTAGCCTGTTTCAATGTATTTTAAGCCATTTTAGACCCATTTTACCTTATTTTCGGTTTTTTTGTCCCTTTTTTCCCTTTTTCCTTATTTTTCTTTCCTTTTTTCTCCTTTTTCCGCTTCGGGTCATTTCTATAGTATACATACAGACCTGTGCACGGTCTGGAAATGCCTCATTTTATCGGAGATTTCCCCCCGCCGCCCCCCGTTTTATTGCCCCCCCCCCCTTGTTCATCTATGATCGCAATACGTTAATACTGTTTTAATGTCACGTCAAACGCCTTACATACATACTTCCCTATTGGAATGGCAAAGTCTCAATTTTGAAAATACGGCTTATTATTATGCAAGTTTTTGATAAAATATAAAATTTAATATTTTTTAATATAGTTTTACCGTCTTTCGACACCAGGACATCGAATTCCACGAAATCCGCCCCGCTTTCACCCGCCATATTAAAACTGCGAATGGTGTTTTCTTTGGCAAGAGCTTGCCTAAAGAATATTAGCCCCATTGGAAAATAATTAATGCACATAGCATCGAATCCTAACAACGTACCTACCCATAGGTGGGCAGGGGGTGTTATACCCCCAAAAATCTCGAATATAGCCGACACACCCCCTAAAATTTGGGGGTACCCCGGACACCCCTCTAAAATTTGGGGGGTCCCAGTACTAAAAACGCTAAAAATGGGGTATTTGAGGTATACCTCATAAAAAATTTTCGGGACAACCCCCCTCCAAATTTCGGGGGTCGGGTATCCCCCCAATCCGGGAGGCTGCCCACCTATGTACCTACCTGTGTTTCTAACCAGAGTCGCCGCGACGCTAGAGCTCCAAATTTCAGACACTGCATTTCACTTCCATAAATAAATAAGGGAGGCAGGGCAAGTTCTATCCTCATAGCCTCGAAATTTTTACCCCCACTCCTGCGTACTCAACAAAAAAATCCAGGGGCCCGTCCCCCAAATTTGACACCCTACGCGTACGCCCCCCTTCTCTTCCCGTCGGGAAAATTTCAGGTACACCACAAAAAACCTACTGCTTATTTTTTTGTTATGAATTTGTTGTTAATGGTTTATTACAATTTTATTACAGTCCGCGTCATTTTTTAGGCAGACGTGACGTTATAGTAATTTACGATTAAAAACAGATAAAAAAACAATAATATTTTCATACCAGAATAGAAAAAAATAGAAAAGATAAAATTGTAAAAGATAAAATTGTAAATACCAAAAGAGTAAACGTAAAAAATTGGTTACTTAGCATAAGAAGCACCCATTCCTCTGTGACCTATATCGAGTGTGCTTCGTTTTTTCCAGTGCCTTGTGAACGTATTTTGCATGGACGGTTGATAATGATTCCATGATAACGGCTGCACCACCAAATAATCCACTAAAAATTATTATAATAATTAACCTGTATTATTAATTATCAGACCTGTGCACTGCCCCCCGGGGTTAAAACGGGGGGGGGGCAATTCCCAAATGGGGGGGCCGGGGGGGCAACTTTTTTGAAACAGGGGGGGCAATAAAACGGGGGGGGGGGGCAAGCAGGGGGAAAGAAAAAAAGGGAAAAAAGGAGAAAAAAAGAGAGAAAAAGAAGGAAAAAGGGAAAAAAGGGACAAAAAAAGCGAAAATAAGGTAAAAATAGGTCTAAAATGGCTTAAAATACATTGAAATAGGCTAAAAACTGCAAAAAATTCGCGATGATGGCGTCATCATAGGTCAAAAATGGCGTCATAATTTTAGAGTACTTTTTTATTTTTTGGCGGGGGAAGGGGCAATAAAACGGGGGGCAAATCCTCCAATAAAACGGGGGGGCATTTCCAGACCGTGCACAGGTCTGAATTATTATAAATAATAATAATTATTAATTACCATTAACATTAAGAAGAAGTCTGGGATGTGGTCAAACTGAGAAGGGGGATTTAAACGCGGGGAGGGACAGCCACCAATACAGCGAAAGGCATTTCTGTACCGTGCACAGGTCTTAATACAATAGTATAAATAATAATGAATGAGAGTCACGGTGTCTTATACTGATCGTGAGTCGTGACTGTTTATGCCGGAGTAAAGACGATAATAACGATTACCGCTGATTACTCCAATGGAACGGTTGCTAGAGGGGCTGGTGATCGGTAGGCTTGCAGTGCCCAGGGTGGACTCCGCGGAGAACGGCGGCAAGTAGGCGACGCCCAAGATGTCAATGGAATCCGCGCAGTTGTCCGACATGGACGTCAGTTCCTCATTTCCCGAGTTCGACACCCCGGCCGCCCAATAGAGTTCCATTCGAAAAGCCTACAAAATGCCAAAATGTTTACAGATAAATAAATTGAATTGGGATATTAGTGGGCATACATGAGCATAGGGGGTAGGGTAGGGTCCACCCCCCCTAGTCTAGAAATTTCGCCCCCCCCCCCTAAAAAAATTTAGCCCCCCCTCCCTCAAAATTTTTAAATTTTGACAGCATACTCTCCTCTGGAATTCTAAATTGACCCTCCTCCCAACCTTCCAAGCCAAATTTTGGGTATGAATTTAGGTCAAAATTTACTGTCACACATCACAAACACGGTTTTAAAGTAAAAAACAGTACTTTTGTACTCTTTTCAGGGACGTCGTAACCAGAGTGGGCGGCCGCCCCCTCCTCGAAACGGTCGGACAAAGGGAAAAAATCAGGATAGTGGTTGCGCGGGGGGGGGGGGGGCGCTCCCTCCCCGGAAATGGTCGCCAGATAGTAAAATTTGGGGGTTTTCAGAGACTAAAAATTCAAAACTTTCTTATATAAAAACTATAAACTATAAAATAATTTTAGTACCACAATTGAATCCCAAAAACCAAAAATTTTTTCCGCTTCGCGGCTCATTTCTATAGTATACATACAGACCTGTGCACGGTCTGGAAATGCCCCCCGTTTTATTGGAGAATTCCCCTCCCCGTTTTATTGCCCCCCCCACCAAAAAATGAAAAAGTACCCTAAAATTATGACGCCGTTTTTGACCTATGATGACACCATCATCGCGAATTTTTTTGCAGTTTTTAACCTATTTCAATGTATTTTAAGCCATTTTAGACCTATTTTTACCTTATTTTCGCTTTTTTTGTCCTTTTTTCCCTTTTCCCTTCTTTTTTTTCTTTCCCCCCTGCTTGCCCCCCCGTTTTATTGCCTTATCTAGCCTAATGCTAATGTCATTTCAAAGTTAGTACAATATTTTTTATAAGTAATAAGCACTACACAGAAAGTAAAAGAAAAAATCATATTGGTTGATTTATGTACCTCCCCCCTCCTAAATTTTCCAGCCGCCTATAGCATTGGCTCGGATTTTTTTCATATAGATAAAAAAAAACCAAAAAAAACATAGAGTCGAGATGCTGCCATAGGTGTTTTTGATCGGGTCCGCTAGGGGGGTCCACTCCCGGGTGGAAGGCCAAAATTTTTTAGGGGGGGTCGACCCCGGGTGCGAGATTTCAAATTTAGGGGGGGGGGGTCAGGGGGTCCCCAATTTTTTAACAAAATTTTTGTAACTTAATAATTTAAGTGTTTTTAGGTCTAATATTGAGTTTTATGTACTAAAACTGTCTATTTAGGCCTAAAAAAATAACACTGTTTTTAACTAAAAAACCGTGTTTTTGACAGTAAATAAAAAATATACTTCCAATTTGTTCATGTGGGGTGGGGGAGGGGGGTCAGCGTCGCGGGGGGGGGGGTTAGGCCGGCCGGCACTCACGCTTTGGGGGGAGGGGGGCCCCGGGTTTTATTCTAGGGGGGGGGGGCTCTATAATTATGGTTTAAAACTGTTTTGCTTTGGACACCGTACCCCACCTGACCCCCCTCTAGATTTCAAAATTTAGCACCCCGGGTCGACCACCCCTAAAAAGCTAGGGGGGTCCGGACCCCCCTGGGACCCCCCTCCTAGAATTCAAAATTCGATTTACCCCGGGTAACCACCCCCTAGCTTCCCGGACCGTGCTCACCTATGGGGGAGGTCCAAAATTTTGGCTAGGGGGGTGGACCCCTCTGTCCCCCCCAAAAAACACCTATGGATGCTGCTCATGTGCTTTGGATTACAATGTGGATGTATCCAAGGGGTCTGAAAGGTCTTCAAATTCTTTGTGAAATCAAGGCTCTGCCAATGTCTGCTAATGTAATTTTTAACTAAGAAAACATGTTTTTACCGCTAAAAACATTAGATAATACGTTATTAGGCCAAAAACAGTGTGTTATACAAATTTATCTACGTTTATCCCTGCTTTTTTCACGTTTTCAAAAATAAGGGGGGCTCCACCCCCCTCCCCCAATTTTGAGGGGGGCGAAATTTTTTTGTACTACAATCCGCCCCCCCCCCCAAATGAAACCCTGGGTACGTCCTTGACTCTTTTTATACATAAATAGCCTATTTTAACATATAAAACTCTATATTAGTGCCAACAAACTTAAATAAATGATTTAATGTGACTTTGTTTGGAAACCGGACCCCCTCTGACCCCCCTCTGGATTTCAAATAGTACACCCCGGGTCGACGTCTCCTAAAAAGCTAGGGGGTACGGACCCCCCTTCTAGCTTTCAAAGGGCCATTTACCCGGGATAGCCAGCCACCCCCTAGCTTACCGGTCCATGCATGCTCATGTATGTTAGTGGGTTTAAAGCATAGGTGGGCAGGGGTTGGGGCCTGGGGGGGTTATACCATACATGGGCACGTGGGGGGGGGGGTTGGGGGGTTAACCCCCCAAATTCTGAGAAGGGGGGTTTAACCCCCCCACTCAGAAGTGGGGGGGGGGAGAAAAAGTTTCACCCCAATTTTGGAAAAACGAAGAAAAAAATGTCTTTAAAATGACTTCTAACTACCTCCAAACTTAAATTTTGAGGTCAAAATGAATGTTTTAAGCAATAAAAGCTCAAAAATGCAATAAAAAGGGCTTTTTGACCTAAAATTAGCGTTTTTTACCTATTTTTCCTTCAAAATCGAAAAACGATATGGGTAAAATGCACTCCAGAAAAAAAACAATATGGGTATTTTGCGTTTCTCGGATTTTAACCACCCCCCTAATTTGGGGTTTAACCCCTCCCCCCCACTCCGGACAAACTTGCCCATGTATGGGTTATATACATACATTAGTAGTTTAAATTGACAATTTATTTTAGTTTTTTGATTTCAAATCGATTATCCCGTGTTGTAGTTAAGGCATACATGTTTAATAAAACTACTATAAACACTATTATCCTTTTATTAACGTTTAAACACATGTTTTAAATGTATAGGTATAAAAAACCTTAAAATTTGTAATAAGTAATCATCTGAAATTAAAATTTCGATTGTATTTTAGCGCCTTAAATTAAAAATTTTCTCCCCCCGGCATAGGTGAGCACGGTTCGGGAAGCTAGGGGGGGTGGTTACCCGGGGGTAAATCGAATTTTGAATTCTAGGAGGGGGGTTCCAGGGGGGTCTGGACCCCCCTAGCTTTTTAGGGGGGGTCGACCCGGGGTGCGAAATTTTGAAATCTAGAGGCGGGTCAGGCGGGGTCCGGTGTCCAAAGCAAAACAGTTTTAAACCATAATAACTTTAATAATTGTTCTTTTTATAGGATAATACTACATTTTATTGAATAAAAAGCCATATTCATGTATAAAAAGGGTGTAAAAGCATGAATATGTGATGAAAATTCACATTTTTGGAAGAAAATTTAGTATAAAAAAGGTACCTAAAATTTTCCCGAGGGGGGAGGGGGTGGGGGTCAGATTTCAAAATGTAGATGGTGGTCAGGTGTAAAAAATTCGGAAATTTGTGGGGAGAGGGAGGCCCTAGATTTTCGTCTAGGGGGAGGGTCCCAAAATTTCGAGGCTGGGGGAAGGGTGGACCCCACCCTCCCCCCTCTTTCTCACCTATGCCCCCCGGGGGCATTCTCCTCCCCGGACCCCCTGACAAGGGACTCTGCCCCTTGACCCCGCTGGGGGGTTCTCACCCCCAGACCCCCCATATATGGGAGGCTGCCGCCCCCCAGACCCCCCTTCAGGGTTAGTATTTACCCCCCAGACCGCCCCCCTCCCCAAAATGAAATCCTGGGGACGCCACTGAGAATCCCCCCCCTGGCTACGCCCATGTACGTATATAATCTTTAATTAAATATAAGATTGTGAATTAAAAAAATTGTGATACTTGACTTTAATCAAGACAATAAAATAATTACTATTCTATTATTATGTAATTATTAAATAAATTATGATTTCTAATCTAATTATAAGAATATATAAACACAATATTATTAAAAAATTAAAA
>JASAMX010032905.1:0-48171 GCA_030248175.1 Microlaimidae sp. YZB2_3
GTGAAAGTTAACTAATTTATGTATATTTTTTTGAAAAGCAGGAATTAAAAAAATTATGCGTTCCAATTCGTTTATTTAAAAAAATTTTATAACCGCACAATTTTAATTGATTTGTTTACGCCTCTTATACAAACTTACTAGAGGTCAGCCAGATATAATTCAACCATGGATATCTACTGTCAAACTCTCATCTTGTAAATAAAATCTACAAACGGCTTTTAATAGTCAAGAAATCTTTAAATTTTTAGAATAAGGATTTGTGATTAAAATAAGGAATCTTAATAAAATAAAAAGGCTTGATCTTAATATAGAATACAGAAAATCGTAATATAGCATAATAAACAATAAATATCCTAATATTAAAACAATTAAATTAGCTCTGTAGATAAAATCTTGTATAATATTTCACTGTCAAAAATGTTTAGAAGCGTTTAAAATTTGCATTCTTAGGGGTCCTTACCCCGGTTTGCCCCGGCTCATTTGACAGCTAAATTGCCGGGGCCAGGGCCGGGGCCGGGGCCGGGGTAGAGAAAATTGTGTTTGCCGGGGCCGGGGCCGGGGCCGGGGTGGAAAAAAAGTGCCGGGGCAAGCCGGGGCTGGGGCCGGGGCCCCGGTCGATCCCTAGTTGGAACCACGGTAGCGGCGTTAGTATTAGGTTGGTTGCCGTTGAGGTGATAGGCCGGCTCAACAATGGATATTTGAGCTCCTTCAGTTGGTGCAACATGCTCTGGTGCGGTAGGGGGTGTTTGGGTCTCAGTTGCACTGGTGTCTAAGACCATGGAGATATGTGTATGTAGGATGCAATTCAAAGTAAAGCGTTTCATATTAACGATTTAAGACGCTTGTATGCTGAGAAGAAGGTACGTTGGGGTAGAAAAATATGCGAGGGATTGTAAAAACAAACTAAAAACAACTATGCCAAAGTGGTAAAAAATCCGTGTGTAATATATATGATGTGAGAAAACTGCTTTATAGCCTAAAAATAGCCGTGATTCATAGGAACCAAAATTAAAATAGACACATAAACCTGGAATGCTAATACCAACTCATAGAAGTTTAAAAGGCGAAAAGATTTTCCATACTAGTGGAAGGAGGCCACAAAGCTGGTGTTATGTCTCTAGAGACGTAATCATTTTCAGAAACCTGTTGAGCTTCTGGCCTATTTTTGGAGGTGGAATGTTTGGAGTGGCCGCTCAGTATAGGAAAATTAAACTTGCTAAAATTTTCCTGCGGGTCATAAGCGTGTAAGTTATCAGCTTTACGCTTCATCTTTACTGTGCAAAAATGCTATGAGAGTGTTTTTTGCTTTAAAGAAGAAGTTTTACTGCGACAGGTAGAAAAGCTCTAGGGAGTGGCGTGCTAAAGACGTGTGCAGAGAAGACAGACAACTTTTTTACTAAGCTTGTAAACACTACATGTGAGAAGAATGACGTGTAAGTTTGCAGTTGCGTGTAGCCTTAAATTCTTAATTTGGACGTGATTCGTAGGAAACAAAAGGCAACGCGTTTTGGATAAACCTCTTCAGGCCGGATATTAGCGTTCCAATAAGTGTAGCAGCAAGAAATAGTGTGTGTGTTTTTTGCTTTAAGAATACTGCGGTGAATGTGACAATAATATTTGTTGAGAATATTAAACTAAGCGAATTGTATTCAAAGGAACACCTTTATTGTGTTTACAGGGCGTCGTCGCGCGTTGCTATGGCGCGGTAGGGTAGCGTATGTTGAATGCAGGTTTTAAATTTATTGATTGGGTGTTTTTACCGACGCGATCAATGAATACACTATAAAGGTTTAATGCGCTTATTTAGAAAAACGACAAAAATCGCTTAAGCTAAAATGACGATAAGCGCGGAGCATTAATACGCGTAAGGGACAAGCACAGTAAGTGGAAAGCCAATATTACTGACTTTTTGTGAAGTTTAAACGGATACAACACTGTTAGAGAATGTTTGTGCATAATGCGAACCTGAGAGAGTAACTATTGACCAGCTCGACCAGTGGAGGCTAACTGGGACCGGCAATAAGTTACTATAAATGGTGATCAGGATTTGGGGACAGCCTCAATAAAACAAAATTTTCTCCACAAGGAAGAAACAATTTTTTTTGAATAAAAAAGATTTTCTCCACAAGAGAGAAAATATTTGGTTTTTATTAGCAAAGTTTTTTCTCCGTAAAAGAGGAAAAAATTGATGTTGAAAAAAACAAAAAAAAACTTTTGATAGCTCAAAAAATGAGAAAGTGGTCCTCTAACTCTGTCAAGACAAAGGGAGGGCCCTACACCCCTATGCGTCAGGCGAAAATTTGAAAAAGGGGCGTGGTCTATGCTGATTGGTGGTGAACACACCAGATGGTGCACTAAAGCAAACCGAGGTGTAAGCTCCAAACGCCAGTCCAAAAAAGGGCAGTGACCACACTCCAAGTGGTGCACTAAAGCAAACGGTGGCGTAAAATTTGCACACGCTAACACAGGGTCCAAAAAAAGCACTGAACACAGACCAGGTAGTGTACTAAAATAAACAGTGGCATAAAATTTGTACACATCAACACAGGTTCCAAAAATGGCAGTGACCACACACCAGGTGATGCACTAAATCAAACGGCAGCATAAAGCTCCAAACTCCAACACAGGGTCCAAAAAAGGGCAGTGACAACACACCAGGGGATGAAATAACGCAACGGCAGCGTAACGCTGCAAATGAAGACTCAGGGTCCAAAAAGGGCTGTGACCACACACCACATGGTGCACTAAAGTAAACCGCGGTGTAAACTACAAACGTTGGTCCAAAAAAGGGCAGTGACAACACTCCAAGTGGTGCACTACAGCAAACGGTGGCGTAAAACTTGCACACGACAACACAGGGTCCAAAAAAGACACTGAACACACACCAGGTAGTGCACTAAAGTAAACAGCGGCGTAAAAGCTGCATACACCAACACAGGGTCCAAAAAGAACAGGACCACATACCAGGTGGTGCACTAAAGAAAACGGCTGCATAAAGGCTACACACACCGACACAGGGTCGAAAAAAGGGCAGTGACCACACACTAAGTAGTGCATAAAGCAAACGGTGGTGTAAAACCTGCACACGCTAACACAGGTTCAAAAAAAGAGCAGTGACCACACACCATTTAGTGCACTAAAGTAAATGGTGGTGTAAAAACTGCAAACACCAACACAGGTTCCAAAAAATGGCAGTGACCACACATCAGGTGCTGCACTAAAGCTAACAGTGGCGTAAAGGCTGCACACACTGACACATGGTCTGAAAAGGGCAGTGAACACACACCAGGTAGTGCACTAAAGAAAACGGTGGCATAAAGGCTGCACACACCGACACAGGGTTCAAAAAAGGGCAGTGACCACACACTAAGTGGTGCATAAAGCAAACGGTGGCGTAAAACCTGCACACGCCAACACAGGGTCAAAAAAAGAGCAGTGACCACACACCAGGTAGTGCACTAAAGTAAATGGTGGTGTAAAGGCTGCAAACACTGACACAGGTTCCAAAAAACGGCATTGAGCACACATCAGGTGGTGCACTAAAGCTAACAGTGGTGTAAGGACTGCACACACTGACACTGAGTCTAAAAAAGGCAGTGAACACACACCAGGTGGTGAACTAAAGCAAACGGCAGTGTAAAGGCTTCACACCCCAACGCAGGGTCAAAAAAGGGCAGCAACCAGACACCAGGCAGTGCACTAAAATAAACGGTGGCATAAAGGCTGAACACCCTGACACAGGGTCCAAAAAAGGGCAGTGACCACACACCAAGTCAGACCTGTGCACTGCCCCCCCCCAGGGTTAAAACGTGGAGGGGGCGATTCCAAAATGTGGGAGCACAGGGGGGAGCAACTTTTTTGAAAGTGGGGGGCAATAAAACGGGGGGCAAGCAGGGAAGAAGGAAAAAAAGAAAAAAAAGAGAAAAAAAAGAGAAAAAAAGAAGGGAAAAGGGAATAAAAGGGACAAAAAAAGTGAAAATAAGGTAAAAAAAGGTCTAAAATGGATTAAAATACATTGAAATAGGCTAAAAACTGCAAAAAATTTGCAATGATGGCGTCATCATAGGTCAAAAATTGCGTCATAATTTTAGGGTACTTTTTCATTTTTTGGCGGGGGGGGCAATAAAACGGGGAGCAAATCCTTCAATAAAACGGGGGGGGATTTCCAGACCGTGCACAGGTCTGCCAAGTGGTGCACTAAAGCAAACGGTGGCGTAAAGGCTGCACACGCCAACACAGGGTCCAATGACCCAGTGACCACATACCAGGTAGTGTACTAAAGTAAACAGTGGCGTAAAATTCGCACACACCAACACAGGGTCCAAAAAGGCAGTGACCACACACCAGGTGGTGCACTAAATCAAACGGCAGCATAAAGCTCCAAACTCCAACACAGGGTCCAAAAAGGGCGGTGACCACACACCAGATGGTGCACTAAAGCAAACCAAGGTGTAAGCTACAAACGCTGGTCCAAAAAAGGGCAGTGACAACACTCCAAGTGGTGCACTAAAGCAAACGGTGGCGTAAAACTTGCACACGCCAACACAGGGTCCAAAAAAGACACTGAACACACACCAGGTAGTGCACTAAAGTAAACAGCGGCGTAAAAACAGCACACACCAACACAGGGTCCAAAAAGAACAGGACCACATACCAGGTGGTGCACTAAAGAAAACGGCGGCATAAAGGCTACACACACCGACACAGGGTACAAAAAAGGGCAGTGACCACACACTAAGTGGTGCATAAAGCAAACTGTGGTGTAAAACCTGCACACGCAAACACAGGTTCAAAAAAGAGCAGTGACCACACACCGTTTAGTGCACTAAAGTAAATGGTGGTGTAAAGGCTGCAAACACCAACACAGGTTCCAAAAAATGGCAGTGACCACAAATCAGGTGGTGCACTAAAGCTAACAGTGGCGTAAAGACTGCATACACTGACACATGGTCTAAAAAGGGCAGTGAACACACAGCAGGTGGTGCACTAAAGCAAACAGCAGTGTAAAAGATTCACACGCCAACACAGGGTCCAAAAAAAGCAGCAACCACACACCAGGTAGTGCACTAAAGAAGACAGTGGCATAGAGGCTGAACACACCGACACAGGGTCCAAAAAAGGGCAGTGACCACACACCAAGTGGTGCACTAAAGCAAACGGTGGTGTAAAGGCTGCACACGCCAACACAGGGTCCAAAAAAGGCACTGACCACACACCAGGTGGTGCACTAAAGCAAACGGTACCGTAAAGGCTTGACACGCCGACACAGGGTCCAAAAATAGCAGTGACCACGCACCAGGTGATGCCCTAAATCAAACGGCAGCATAAAGTTCCAAACTCCAACACAGGGTTTGAAAAAGTGCAGTGACAACACACCAGGGGATGAAATAACGCGAACGTCAGTGTAGAGCTGCAAACACAGACACAGGGTCCAAATAGGGCGGTGACCACACAAGAGATTGTGCACTAAAGCAAACCGCGGTGTAAGCTCCAAGCCCAACCCAACCAGGTGGTGCACTAAATAAAACGGCAGCATAAAACTCCAAACTCCAACACAGGTTCCAAAAAAAAGGGCAGTGACAACACACCAGCTCATGAAATAACGCACACGGCAGTGTAAAGCTGCAAACGCAGACATGGGGTCCAAAAAGGGCGTTGACTACACACCAGATGTAGTCACCACACACCAGATGTACTAAAGCAAACAGCGGTGTAAGCTCCAAACGCTGACACAACATACCAGGTGATGAAATAACGCAAATGGCAGTGCAGAGCTGCAAACGCAGACACAGGGTCCAAAAAGGGCAGTGAGACCACACACAAGATGGTGCACTAAAAAAAACCGCGGTGTAAGCTCCAAACACCGGCCCAAAAAAGGGCAGTGACCACACTCCAAATGGTGCACTAAAGCAAACAGTGGTGTAAAACTTGCATAGGCCAACACAGGGTCCAAAAAAGGCACTGAACACACACCAGGTAGTGCACTAAAGTAAACGGCAGCGTAAAAACTGCACACACCAACACAGGGTCCAAAAAACGCAGTGACCACATACCAGGTGGTCAACTAAAGCTAACGGCGGTGTAAAAACTGCACACGCTGACAAAGGTTCCAAAAAAGGGCAGTGACCACACACCAGGTAATGCACAAAATCAAACGGCAGCATAAAGCTCCAAACTCCAACACAGGATCCAAAAAGGGCAGTGACAACACACCAGGAGATGAAATAACGCAAACGGCAGTGTAAAGCTGCAAACGCAGACACAGGGTCCAAAAAAGAGCAGTGACCACACACCAGGTAGTGCACTAAAGCAAATGGCGGCATAACGCCTGCACACGCCGACACAGGGTCCAAAATGGTCAGTGACCACACACCAGGTGGTGCACTAAAGCAAATGGCGGCGTAAAGACTTTACACGCTGACAAAAGGTCCAAAAATAACAGTGACCACGCACCAGGTGATGCCCTAAATCAAACGGCAGCATAAAGTTCCAAACTCCAACACAGGGTTTGAAAAAGGGCAGTGACAACACACCAGGGGATGAAATAACGCGAACGTCAGTGTAGAGCTGCAAACACAGACACAGGGTCCAAATAGGGCGGTGACCACACAAGAGATTGTGCACTAAAGCAAACCGCGGTGTAAGCTCCAAGCCCAAGCCCGTCCAAAAAAGGGCAGTACCACACTCCAAGTGGTGCACTAAAGCAAACGGTTGTGTAAAATTTGAACACGCCAACACAGGGTCAAAAAAAGGCACTGAACACACACCAGGTAGTGCGCTAAAGTAAACGGCGGTGTAAAAATTTCACACACCAAAACAGGATCCAAAAAGGGCAGTGACCACATACCAGGTGGTGCACTAAAGCAAACGGTGGCGTAAAGGCTGCACACGCTGACAAAGTGTCCAAAAATAGGCAGTGACCACACATCAGGTGGTGCACTAAATTAAACGGCAGCATAAGGCTCCAAACTCCAACACAGGGTCCAAAAAGGGCAGTGATAACATTCCAGGTGGCGCACCAAAGCAAACGGTGGCGCAAAGACTGCACACGCTGACAAAGGGTCCACAAAGTGCAGTGACTACACACCAGGTAGTGCACTAAAGCAAAGGGCAGTGCAAATGCTGCACACACCAAAACAAGGTCCAAAAAAGGGCAGTAATACACACCAAATGGTGCAATAAAGCAAACGGTGGCGTAAAACCTGCACACCCCAACACAGGGTCAAAAAATAGCTGTGACCCCACACCAGGTAGTGCAGTAAAGTAAATGGTGGTGTAAAAGTTGCAAACACCGACACAGGTTCCAAAAAACAACAGTGACCACACATCAGGTGGTGCACTAAAGCTAACAAAGGTGTAAAGACTGCACACACTGACACAGGGTCTAAAAAGGGCAGTAAACACACACCAGGTGGTTCACTACAGCAAACGGCAGTGTAAAGACTTGACACGCCAACACACTGTCCAAAGACACAGTGACCACATACCAGGTGGTGCACTAAAGCAAACGCGGCGTAAGAGCTGCACACCGCTCTCAAAAATTGAAACCATATACCAAACCAAACATACCAATAAAAAAGGTTTATTGATGTTTTCCAAAATAAATATACCCAATATACCCAACAAAACTGTCAAAATTTGTAAATTTGTAAAAAAAAAGAAAAACTGAAAATTAGTGTTAAAATGTAAAAAAGGGAAAATATTTTGAAATTTTCGCAAAACTTAATTTAAATTTTTTCGCAATGTATTACTGATCTACGGATGGAACACAAATTAAATTTGATCCTGATAAATTTTTATTTAATGCAGTGTTTGTAAAGAACACCGCAACTGCAATACTATGGTCCAGTAGTTCATGCAAACAACAGAACAACACTGGTTAGAAAGACATTAAATTGCTTAATAAATATACATATTAGCAAGAATGCATAAGAGTAGAGAATATCCGACTGTGTGTTAAACAGTTGTTCAAATTGTAGGTAGATTATTCCACAGTGTAGATTTTTTATCACGTAGAAATAAAAATTTGCGAACGCAAAACTCTCCTAGATGAAGTTTTTCAACACACTACACTGTCGAATAATTCAAATTAGTCAAAATATTTCATGTTTTAACATATAAAATCATTTATACGTCCGATGCAAAAAAAGCTAGAATATTTGACAACATTACGTGGAAAAAAACCTCATCTGAGTATTTTACGTTCACAGATTTTTGCAGTTCGAAGTTTGCAAAATGAAAAATTGTAAACGCGAAATGCATACAACAAATTTTTCTATATAATACTGTGAAATAATTCAAATTATTTAAAATATTTGATGTTTTAACATGTAAAATAATTTATACGTTGGATATAAAGAAAGCGGTGAATATTTGACAACATCACGTGAAAAAAACATCATCATAGAGTTATACGTTTGCTGTTTCTTTTGTTTGCAAATTCGCGGTTATCATGTAGAATAATCTACAGTATTACGTAGAAAATTGTCATGTAGATTATACCACAAATTGTAGATTATTCCACAGGTCATAGTAGATTTTTTTACAAGATTAAAAATTTACACCGTGGAATAATCTACCTATAATTTAAACGACTGTTTAACACAAAGTCGGTAATTCTCTACTCTTATGCATTCTTAATATTACCGTATATTATTTTATCTTGGGTCGCCAGGTCTTCAACAGATGTAATTCCTTTAGCCATTCCTAAATTTAAAAATTCATAGATTTTTGCATAAATTAATATGTTTACGATCGAAGTCACAAATAAACTTCTTATAAAGAATAAAAATCACACATGTTTATTATATATCTATGTATTCAATTAAACGAAATTTGCATACATCAATTTTTTACTGGTTGCTTCGAAGGTCTACAAAAAACCGTCAAAAACTCGAATATTGCTTTTCGGGAAAAAATAAAAAATGTATTATAAAATAAACATTATTTTTTATTTTTTTTAATTCAAAATATTTGTTTTAATAAAACGCAAAAAAATTTTTAAAAAAATATATTATACAAGAGTTTATTGTGGTGGAGCTTATGGTGGTAAGTAAAATGAAGTTATTTTTAAGTAAAAATCGAAGGACAAAAATATTATAAAAGATATATCACTAATTTTAAGTGACAAATGATACACAAAAAACAAACCGTTCACAATGCAATGACAAGTGACAAGTGACTAGTGACAAGTGACAACGTATCGTTATCGGTATAAACGGGAGTGGAAGGCGTTATCACTCTTCACTTAGTTGTGAACATATGTTAAGGGTTCAAAGCGCGTGATACAGCCATATATTTCAATTATTTTTAAAACCATAGAAAACTCTCACTCACTCACTCTCAGTAGCGGGTTAAAAAATTCAGAGAACCCTTTTTTGATATTTTTATAGCGTCATAACCAGAAGTGTAAATCGAATTTGCGTCTTAATTGTACAAAAGCATGGACTTATTATTAAAATCATGTGAAAGTTTTCTTAATTTGCTCTGTTGCAGGGTAACAAACTGTGATTTAATTGTTTCTGATTTATATTTACTAGCTCTAGAAAAGCTAATATAACTTAATTTAATATATTATTACCTTGTGCTGTTAAAACAGCGGCCATATTTGCCGTGTATGTGGTTATAAATATACTAACACCGGTCCACCAACCTATTGTTGAAATCCGGGCTATAAAAAAATTTTTTTTCTGAAAGTAAGTATTATGATAAACATATTCACAAAATAATTTTAACAAATTTTAAATTTACAACTTTTAACGAGGCTTTATAACATAAAATTTAAACACAAGTGCTAAACTTGGATCGGAAAGTCAATAGTTATTTTTATGTGTTCCGAACTGGGTTAAAAAAACTAGTTAATTTTTAAAATTAAAAAATAATTTACATTTTTTAACAGTTTTGTCTTGTAAAGTCAAAACTGATTGATTAAAGAACGATTTCAAAAGCAAACGATAATTAAAAAAACGTTAAGCTGTAGCGCGAATAAAAACATTAATTAAACCAATAAATATTCACCAAAATATAAAAAAATTAATAAAAAACGCACCTGACGGACTTTTCGGATGGTTAACACTGTCCTGAAATAGGGCAGTCCATGCGTAAAACTGGGAATTAAAAAAACCGAAATGTCCACTTTGTTCTTTGTACATCTTGTAGAAGTTTTTCCGCGATATTTTGCTTCGGTTAGCCCTGTAAATATTTTTAATTTTTTATTAAAAAAAACACTTAAAATTAATGCACTATTAAGGCTGGTTCATACTTATTTAAAAACGTCCTTTTGACAAAGTCCAAAGGAAAATACAGCGTATAAACGTATGTAAAAACGTCCTTTGGATTTTTTCCAAAGGACGTTTTTACTTAAGTATGAACCAGCCTTTAGGAAAACCGCATTACAACCAATTTAACCAATCAGTTCCAACTACTATACACTGCCCTTTGAAGATTAAATATTTGGTTTTAAATTTGGGTTCAAACTTATTTTTTTAATAAAATATTTGTTTATAATAACAATAAAACCATTTTTATGTTTAATGTTTTGTGTTTTTTTTATTATTTGCGCACATTTTTTTAATTTTTCTAGTTTTTTTTTGTTCCCAATTTTCTTCTTCGTTTATACTGTACGACTTTTTGCTAATGGTGCTTTTTTAATTAATGGTCATTTTTTTGTATTTTTGGCTCAAATTTGTAATTCGCAATTCGTTTGGCACCAAATTATACCCCCAATCATGCATAAAATCTCCAGAAATCTTAAAGTTATTGTATGATTATACTTAATATATTTCAAATTAGAACAGAATAAAAAGATGATATAATTTTTTAAATATTTTTATTTTGTGTTACGAGAATCATTGTGGAATTTTGATATACTTTATGGACATTAAACATTACCCTTTCATATTGTGATAGTTGAGAACGAATTCCCCGTTATATTCGTATGGCGAAACTTTGTCCAATACCGCCAGCAGTATTCCAAACATAGTTACAGTCACTATCAGCATAATCCACACCTGCACTTTGTATGGATAAAGAAACCTAAAAAACTGTGAAGTAAATTTATAGAATTTAGACAGTCTAAAATCTATAAAGTAATGAGCTGTTTGGTCATATCACTTTTACAAGGCGTGCCCTAATTAAGTCATGCAACACCTTAGGCGTGCCCTACGAAGGGGGTGCTCTATTTTGAGGCAATAATTTGAGTTAGGTACACACCTTGGTCAAGAAACGATAACTCTCAACAAATCTATAATTAGTGATATTTTTCGGTGTGTCTCTCGGTGAATCATCAAGTGGAAGGAAAAATGTTATTTTTGGCACTCACGATCGTCAGATTTTAGTTTTTTTAGAATAGCGCTTCAAAATGTACGCGTTAATATGGCTAAAACAAATTTGTTCGGTATTAAACATAAGAGCGGAAAGCGCTAGTGTTATAAAGGCACTACATATGGCGCATTTTTTCTACTATAAAATTCGAGTCGTTGAGAGCTTGCCTTTTTTGAGCAGCGTGTATTTTTTCATTTTTGCGTTATAATTTTTTAAAATTAAATCCAATTAGTGAATTTTGTAAACTATTTTGTACACTTCATTTTCAGCAGGAGGTTTTTATAAACAGGCAGTGTAATATAATTTTTACTAACGAAAATCCAGATTGTTCCACAGAACTTTTCATGTGAAAAAAATAATCGTCAAGATTTAAGTCAATTAACTAATTTTTAATAAAAATAATACAAAAAAGAAGTTATTAAACATTCAAAAAATATTGACACCTACCTAAATGGGTCTTTCACCGGTTCTCTTTTTTTTAGTAGAAACGCCAGTCCGCTTGTCATAAACGAAGCCGTGAAGTCGAAATCCATGGTCCTTGGCACGGTGTTGGTGAAAACAGCTGCTGCAATATCGCAGTTCTGAAAACAAAATAAAAAAAAACTATTTAAACTTTAGAAGGAATTTAAAATTTTCCGTGGGCCTTGGCATACTGTTAGCTAAAACAGCTGCTGCAATATCGCAGTTCTGAAAACAAAATAAAAAAACCTATTTAAACTTTAGAAGGAATTAAAAATTTTCCGTGGGCCTTGGCATACTGTTAGCTAAAACAGCTGCTGCAATATCGCAGTTCTGAAAACAAAATAAAAAAACCTATTTAAACTTAAGAAGGAATTAAAAATTTTCCGTGGGCCTTGGCATACTGTTAGCTAAAACAGCTGCTGCAACATCGCAGTTCTGAAAACAAAATAAAAAAATCTATTTAAACTTTAGAAGGAATTAAAAATTTTTCGTGGGCCTTGGCATACTGTTAGCTAAAACAGCTGCTGCAATATCGCAGTTCTTAAAACAAAATAAAAAACCTATTTAAACTTTAAAAGGAATTAAAAATTTTCCGTGGGCCTTGGCATACTGTTAGCTAAAACAGCTGCTGCAATATCGCAGTTCTGAAAACAAAATAAAAAAACCTATTTAAACTTTAGAAGGAATTAAAAATTTTCCGTGGGCCTTGGCATACTGTTAGCTAAAACAGCTGCTGCAATATCGCAGTTCTGAAAACAAAATAAAAGAACCTATTTAAACTTTTGAAGGAATTAAAAATTTTCCGTGGGCCTTGGCATACTGTTAGCTAAAATAGCTGCTGCAATATCGCAGTTCTGAAAACAAAATAAAAAAACCTATATAAACTTTAGAAGGAATTAAAAATTTTCCGTGGGCCTTGGCATACTGTTAGCTAAAACAGCTGCTGCAATATCGCAGTTCTGAAAACAAAATAAAAAAACCTATTTAAACTTTAGAAGGAATTAAAAATTATCCGTGGGCCTTGGCATACTGTTAGCTAAAACAGCTGCTGCAATATCGCTTTCAGCAAATAAAAAAGAAAAAAAACTATTTAGACTTTAAAAGGAATGACAGTTTGCGTGGACCTTGCTTGGCACGGTGTTGGTTAAAACAGCTGCTGCACTAAAGCAATTCTGAAAACTTAAAAAAAATCATTTAGACTTTCGAAGGAATAAAAGTTTGAGAGTTTTTATTTTTTTGATAAAATGTTATTTATGATTATAGATTAAGTAACAATCAATTAATTATTTCGTATCATCATCTCATTATATTTTATAGTAGTTTTCAATAAAATCAAATTTATAAGTTAGTGCCGTCCACATAAACCACAAAATAGAAATAAAAAAAAATTAAAAAAAAAAGAAAGCACCCCCCAAAACCCCCCCCAAAAACAAACCAAAACCCACCATACAATAGAATTGTTAAATGCAGCTATCTGAATTAAATCTAAGGCTCAAAAAACTCTTGTTCGAGTCAGAAAAAAAAGTTTTCTTAAAGGTGTGGTGCGGAGTCAACCTTTTTGTCTTTGATATTGATAATTTTTTGTGAAAACTTTACCCCTGCCCCCAATAGCCCATTTTTTTAACAAAATATCTCCAGTGGTTCAGGAGTTATGACGCCCCAAAAATGGTGTTTTTCGACAATTCTGTAATGAAACATTGCTCAATAGATATAACGATTTAAATTAAAAATTATGCACTCAAAGCAAGCGGCCACTTTTTACATTTGTTTGATATTTGATTATTAAAATTCGTACAATATTTGTCGACATATTGCGTTTCTCGTGCATAAAACCCTCGATTTTTTTCGCTAAAAATACGGAGTGATGGCAACAAATGTTGGGCAAACTTCATCAATTCACTGCCGTCATTTGGTTTTTTTAGCAAAAAATTCGAGGGTTTTGTATAGGAAACGCAATATCTCGACAAATACTGCACTAATTTTAACAATCAATATATCAAATTAAAATACAATGTAGCGACTTTTTTAAGCGCATAATTTGTAACTTAATTCGTTATACGCATTAAGCCATTTTTCACGTACAGAATTGTCAAAAAACGCCATTTTTGGGGGGTTTTAAATCCTAAACCACTGGAGATATTTTGTTGAAAAAAATTTTTGTGGGCTATTGGAGGCAGAAGTAAGGTTTTCACAAAAAATCAACATCAAAGACAAAAATTTTGACTCCGCACCGCACCTTTAAAGGATCTCTTCAAATGACAGTAAATTATTTCACCCGCGGTACAACCCTATTGGCAAAACTAAATTTTGTTTGTGAGTTAATTTTAATATCCTTCGTATACTGATTACAATAGATGACCACGGGTGGGTTTTGCATTGAAATTTATTAAAAAAATCATTAGCTTGAAAATTATACAAGCCATATCTATAAAAAGCATTAGCTTGAAAATTATAGTTTTAAAACACTCATAAAAATTAGATACATATATGATAAGTATTAAAATATAATAAATAAAATATGAAACATTTATATGATCAATCCCCAGGGGCCTGTTTCATAAAAACCTTTGTAAGTTTTCATTTTAAAAGTCTCCGCCTATTTTTTGTAAAATACACGATAAATGTTTTTCGACTTGTAATCCAGGGGGAGCATCTCCACACACTACTCTGCGCTGATTGGTCGCCGCCACGTCATTTCATCTACGCTGACTGATCAATATTCGCCGTGTCGTATATCCTCTATCATGTAATTTACAAAAAACAGGCAGAGATTTGTAAAATAAAAACTTACAAACGTCTTTATGAAATAGGCCCCAGGATAAGATTTTATAAAAACGGTGATCGTTGTTTATTTTATTTTTATAGTAAAGTTTAATAATTAGAAGATTCTTCAAAAAGTAGTATTATATTTTCAATATAAGCGACATTGGTGATACAATAGGCCACGCAATTAAAGAAAATGCAACTCTTAAAAATGTAACTCTGTTTCTTATGTTAATAAAATATGGTTACAATAACTGATTTTTTCATTTATAAACTTAAATTATAAAAAAAACTTCATTAAACTGAGTGCTTAAAATTATTGTGACAAATCCGCATACAATTAAAAAATGATTTTAGAATTTACCCCTTCGGCAATTTCCACAAAGGATCCAGTCCATTGACCGGTTATTAAGTTTTTTGCACCCCACTTTCTGTCTCTGGGATAAGTCCATTGGTACGTAAAATTCAGTATGTTAGCAACTTTGCGATATATTTCTACATTAAAACCTAAAATGATTTAACCGAATGTAAGTTTGAAGCGATACTCCAAACCCAACATTATTGTTTAATCACCATATTACAATCGACTTGAAATATTTTTTGCTGTGCATATTATTTAAATTTAAGTGTATAGAACTTTAAGTGTAAGAAGTCAACGAGTGTTACCTACCGTCTAACTGATCGTCGCGTATAAAGGATTCGTTCTTGGGAATTCCCTTGGTCCAGAACGTTTGCCAGCCACCGTTATCAGAATCAACGTGAGTGCAAGTGATAAGGTTTCGCCCATTTAACGTGCTAACTCTACAAATCATAAATTTAAACAGAATGGAAACTTTTTTAATTAATACTTCATTCACATTGTTAAAATCTTTTTCAATCATTGATGTTTTTTTATCAATATTTAAGATTTTTGTTTATTTTTAAGCAGATTTTTTGTTTTACCAAACGCAAAAAGTTCAACTACAGGAGAAAACGAATCGAGTAAAAAATAACAAGATAAGTGGACAAAATATTGTTTCAGTTGGTCGGTCAATCTCCAAAGCTCAGCCAAAACATCTGAGTATTTCATAGCTCATAGTGACTATATATTTGTAACTTAGGTAATTTAAATTTTACTAAACAATTTTACAAAAAAATTTACTAAATTTTACGTTTTGTAAAACACACAAAACAACAAGATTCGCTGTCAGCTTTCAATATAATTAAGTGATTGCCTTTGAAGCTGACTCTTGGATCAGAGTATAGTGAACCCAGCGAAACATTAACAGCATAATTTCCTAACAACGTTTCAACTGGCGAGGGCCTTAGAAACTAAGAGTTCACCGCACGGTTCACTATCAAATTTTTTTGATTAAACTCAGGGTGCGGGGTGTAAGTCCCCAGCCAAAAGCTAAATTTAACCTAAAAAATCCGGTAGTGAACCCGTTAGTTTTTAAGGCCTTCGTCATCTGAAACGTCGTTTTTTTAGAAACTTATGTTGTTAATGTTTTGCTGAGTTCATTACTCGGATTTAAGAGTCAGCTCTAAAGGCAATCGCTTAAAAATCCGCCAGGTACCCCCTTTGGGGATTGGGGGAACTTAGATCGTAGAGTTCTTAGATCCTTGGCAGATGGCGTCAAAATTAAACAGCCTAAGCCTAAATCTAACCCTAAGCCTAAGCCTAGAAATCCTAGAGAGGAAGAAAGCCTAGAGATCCTTGGCAGATGGCGTCAAAATTAAACAGCCTAAGCCTAAATCTAACCCTAAGCCTAATCCTACAAATCGGTCGGTGTCGGTGGACGGTGTCGGTGTATTTTCCAGTTTGCTTTGAAATGACGCCACTCAAAGGCAAGGATCTAAGGACTCCAGGATCTAAGTTCCTGTTACCCCTTTGGGGTTGCGGGATGAAAGTTCCTAGCAAAAAGTTGAATTCCACTTAAATATAATTAAATTCGATTAAAAACTGTAAGGATATTATATCATACGATTCGTTTTTAATTGCAAAATAATAAAAGCATTTTTTTATAAAATAACATAGTTTTTGAGCAATATTTTATAATTACTGAAGAGTTTTCTTGGAATTTTGCTTTTTGATTTATATTTTTGATTAGTATTTAGTTGTTGTAATGGCTAATTTACCTTCAATAACTTTGCAAAAGAAATAAAAATAAAAAAACCAACCTGTCATAAGCATTAGGAAATCCACCAGGAAAAACAAAATCATTATCTGAAACCTCAAATCCATCAGCAGAAAGCTTCGCAAACTGCAAAAAATCCTTTATTATGTAAAATATTAAATGCTAAAAATTAAATACCAGCAATAGGGATGTTACAACTATCCATTATCATGCTCCAAAGCTCAGACCATTTACATAATCTTTTGTGAATTTTGAGGTAAAAAGCTTGCTGAAATTCGGAAATTAATTCGTACCAGTGCAAGAACCGATGTACATTTGCAGGTGCCTGAACCGATATACACTGAGACACTTTAAAATTTCTTCAGTGCATAAAATTTAATGTGAAGTATACACTAATATAATTACCGGGTGAATCACTGGATATAATTACCGTATGCGAGGTATGCTCACCTAAAAGTCTCAATTTTTTTGAACAGATTTTAGTAACGCGCGGAAATTTTTTAGCGTCCTGTCCTATTTTATCTTAACTGAGCCGTTAAAATTGACACTCGTTTTTTTTTATTTTGGTATTTGAATGCATATTGCTTTTTTCAATAGTCATATAATTTAACTATAAATTAACCACGTTTTGTAAACCAAATTACTTTTATTACGATGGGATTGCAACAAGATAAGCCACGACAAGAAGGATTATTTTTTACTAAATATTCAAATTACAAAACAAAACTCTATTTTAAGTTACCTTTGTATGTATTAAAATATAAACTTACATAAAACCACCCGTCCTTTTTTTCATTGAAGTTTAAGAAATTAACATGCAAAATGAAATTCTAAAAACAAATTCTAAACACCAAACATGACAATTCTTTTAAAATACAGCTTTATCTTGAAGTTTTTTTGATTTTAACTGATACAACTTTGTGCAAAAAAAGCCACGTGTATTAGTGAGAAAAAACTTATTTTAATTTCAAATATATGGTTAATTGAGAAAAAAAGTCATGTTAATCCATAGCTACGATGCTAAACCACACACTTATGTAAATTTTATATCAATCGTCTTGTTTATTTTCTAATCATTTATTTATCATATTATGTCAAGAAAAACCAAATATAATATCCCGTTACACTATATTTTAACTTGAGCTTTGTCAAAAAAATCGGACTTTTCACCAGCATTCAAATTCCCGTGCACTCAGGGCTACTTTTTTTAAGAGCTATTTTTGTGCAATAAATACTAGCTTTTTCGCGTAACAACTTTGCGTTCAGGAATGCAGAAGGAGAAAATTGGATACTCATTAAAAAACGACAGAAATGTTGTAGAAATCTCAGCAAAAGAGAACTAGCAGAAAATAGTGTTTTTTTTGCCAGGAAAACCAATTATTTTTGTGTTTGTTGTTTGTTAAAAGTTTTTCCACAGCGGGAAATTTTGCGGGTTATAATATTTTTTATGTAATAATTAAAAAAACAGATTTTTGTGGTTCCTTCACCTGTGTTTCATTTGATACTGGTAACTCAATTTCAGTAGCGTTTAAGCGTGGGGTTTCTGTTATGTAGTGTTTAGTTGTTTCAATCAATATTAATCCATCAAAATATATATTTGTTGTTTTATTTATAAGTAGATCTTCCTGGCTAAAATAAAGCAATTTTAAAAAAGTAATATACAAAAATTGTTTAAATAAATATACTGATACAGTCCCGGTCACGTTGAGGGCCAATTTTAAACACCCGTTTGCCCGGTTTCAAAATTGCGCAACGACTAAGGGCGTTAAAAATAAATCTATAACAGCAATACTATCATTTTCTATGCTTTATAGGTTTTTCGTTGCATGAGTTCCTTCAACTGCATCAATCTGTTATAAATGAGATTTGTCAACAAAAGGTCTTTAAAGCTAAAGTCTTTCATGCTGAAATTAAGGGCGTAACCGCTCTCCACCAGGAAGAAATGAACAATAAACCCGTGAGCGAGAAAAATTTTAAAAAAAAGTTTTCAACGGTTATGTAACCAATTATTATTTAGTTGCGTCATGTGTTTCTCTGCAGGTGATATTTTCTAAAAAAAAACGAGTGGTTACTTTGCCACTCATCTATTTTCACCCTGATAGAATTTATCTTTAGTTCTAAACATTGCTAAACTGTGCTATGGTATGTCATGGACTTTACCACGTAAATTTATTTTCAAATTTATAGTTGTTTCTTACACATACAAATATAACCTTCTAATTGAAAAGGTGGCGATTTTGCGCTTGTCAAAGATTGCTGTGAGTATGATTTTTCAATTGACATTTCATCAAATTAAAAAAAATGCAACAGTGCTGTCTGATTAGATCAATGTATAAACAAATAATTATCATATGGTAGAAATTTTTATTTAGTCAGCAGCTGCCCAAACCAAACGCAATTTCCTATAGTCCACATAATGTCCATCTCAGACTAGTCCACATCTTTTCTGTCTAAACATATTCTCGACGAAAAATCGCCCTTTTTACTGCTCTATTCTTAGAGTATTTTTCAAGGATAGTTGCATTTATTAACAAACGGTTATTTTTATAACTGTTTCTACATTCTACAAAGAACCGAACTACAAACAATAAAGAAAATTAAACTCTGTCGGCTTATAGGCCTGACATGGTATGCGCATAAATTATTGAATTTTTTGGTATGTATTTTTTATTTGTAAAGTTTAAAATTTTGAAAGTTAATTTTTTTGCATTTTTTGCGTGATAAAAATTCGCATATCTTTGGATTTTATGTATTGTACTTTTTCAAAAAATAACGTTCATTTAACGCATTACGATATAAAAACTTGCATTATGCAATAACAGGAAATGATTTGGATTAATGAAAAGACTTGACAATATACTATTAAATATATTTAAAGGTGCAGTATACTAATTTATGGTGTATTTTTTATTTGTGTTTAATTAATACTAATCAATCTGTTAGGTCACACTAAGAAAAAATTTTTATTACACCAAAAATGAATTTCCAACGATTAAAAAGTTACTAACAAGAATACCGCTTGGTTATTTCTAATGTTGCTTTATACACCATTTTTTAAAAGAAACTATTTCCACCAAGCGGTTATTAATAAAACTTAATATAATTTATGCTAGGGTACCTAAAAGCTTAAATTTTATATTTGGTTCAATTTCAAAAAATATTAAATGAACAATACCATTTTTTTTAAATTTAATTTTTTTTCCAATCGGTGTGTTAGTTGGTGTGTTTTTTTTGTATGCTATTATTCTGGTATTATCAGATAGCTATTTTTATGTTTTGCTTTAAAAAAAGCGAAAAACAAATTAAAAAAATACATTTAATTGTTTAAATTGTGCTATTTGTAAATATAAAAATATTCTAAAACACCATAAACCAAACAGCAAACATAATTTTCGGAATATGATGTTTTTAAAATGGCATTATTCATTTAATACTTTTCAGAGTTAAACCAAATATTATATTTAAGCTTTTCAATACCCTAGCATAAATTAAAACGCTTTTCTTTTGAAAAATGGTTTATAAAAACAAAATTTACAATAACCAAGCGGTTTTCTTGTTAATAACTCGTATTAACTTAGTATTAATTTAACAACAATAAAAATACACCATGAATTAGTATACTGCACTTTTAATACAAAACTATATTCGATATTTGTTATTAAAAAACAAAACGCTAAACCGCTCACCGAAAGCATAGAACGTCAATACCAACAGATCCGAAAACCCAAATCCAACCTCTTCGCAGTAAATAACTTTTAACAACTTGTTTGTACACAGAGTCGATGTATAAACAATCTCCCCAGACAGCAACAAGCCGAACATCTGAAAGTATTAAAAACTCAAAGTTATTAATGACCAAATGTTAATATTAATTAACATTGTTATTTTGTACAGTGTTTAAAAACGGTTTAAGCATATTTATAAAGCATAGACCTGAGAAAATTAGGTTATTGGTTATGCACAAAGTTATTAATGTATTCAAAATTTAAAAGTATTAATGACCATTAGATTAGTATTAACTTTGCTATTTTGTATGTACAGTGTTAAAAAAGAGTTCGAGCATATTTAGGAAGCATAGACCTGAGAAACATAGGTTATTGGTTATTCCCAAATTTTAATAGTGGTCCCGAAGAATTTTGAACCCCTCTTATCCTAATGCACGCCATTGCACCTGCTGAAACTTGAAAAATTTTTGTTTTGTGTTGAAAAACGGTAATCAACAAAACAATTCAAATAATTAAATTTATTGGCCAAAAAAAACAAAAAAATATATAAACCACTGCGAATATATATATAAACCACTGAGAATATATATAAACCACTGAGACCATATATAAACCCCACTTTTACATTCACTATTCTTTAAAAATACCAAATTTCTAGATGTTCGATAAAAAATTAAAAAGTCTCAACACCGCAAACTATATGCCAGGTGTTTGGAAGCTAGCTATAACCAACGCTTAAAATGTATCGGCTTAGAAAGCTTAGAGGTGCGTAGAATTCGAAATGACTTGGCTCAATATTTTAAAATCATATAAGAACTTGAAGATGTAAACAAAACACATTTTTTACGTATTCCTCGAATTTACATACTAGGGGTCATCAAAAAAAGCTTATCATTCCAACATCCAAAATTGACGTTCGCAAAATTTTCTTTTCTAGCGCGTGTGTCCTGTTTGGAATTCTTTAAATAATAAAGCAGTAATGTCTCCTAATTTAAAAATCTTTAAAAGTAAATTTAAAAATGACTTCCTTAAAAAATTTACCAAATGCTACTAGTATGATTTTTTTCTCAGTGTCAAAAAATAAATAGTATAATTGTTTTGTACCTGTTACTCCAAATAACAAATTTATTATTTTATTGAACTCGGTTTATACATGTACATAGTATGCAATATACATAAGTGTCATCATAATGAATAATTACCGTATCTCCTACTTATCTTTCGTAGTATGCAGATCAACCGATCGAAATTTTACGCGCTTTCCATTCGTTGATCTGCATACTACGAAAGATAGATAGGAGATACGGTAATTATTCATTATGGTGACACTTATGTATATTGCATATGTACTTCATGTATAAACCGAGTTCCAGTGCAAGGTGCCTATTGATAATATAATACAACATATGCATGCTGCTGTTTTATTGTGTTTTTTTAATTTTATAATTCGTGCATCAGTGTATAATCTTACTACTGTATTTTATACCACACGAAAAAAACTTATTACTTATTACTATTACTTATTACTATATTTTTCATTGTCAAAAATCGTAAAAAAGCGCTTTAAAATTTGTATTCTTAGGAGACCTTACCCCCGTTTGCCCCGGTTAATTTGACAGCTAAATTGCCGGGGCCGGGGCCGGGGTAGAGAAAATTGCATTTGCCGGGGCTGGGGCCGGGGCCCCCATCGATCCCTACTCCATACAAAAAATTTTAGCCAAATCGTAAAATTGACCCCCTTTAACCTCTCGGGCTACCCGAACCAGGTAGGTTACCCTTACCAAATTATATATTTTTGAGTTCAGGAAAATACGGACAGTCTGTACAAAAATTTTCAGACGTAAGAACTCATATGGTAAAAAGTTAGAAATTCGGCTAAAAAAAATTGCCCCTAAATTTGTGGGGTTTTGGGGCTAACCCTCAAAATTTTTGAAAAAAAATTTTTTTCAGGAGGTAGCCAAAGTTCAAGGACCTTAACGCGAGATATTTGCATATTGATCGCGGCGCGTTCAAAAATTATAAGAGCTCAAACGAAATTTTTTTTTTCAAAATTTTCCCAGTATCGCTAAGAAACAGAGAAAAGTATTTTTAAATTTTTCTTTAATTATTCCTGTAAAACTAATATTATTAGAGCAAAGTTGATATAAACTTGTTAACAAAGCCGAGAATACATGAAAATTAATTAATAAAGAAAAGAAGAATGAAAAATAAAGAACAAATGATACGGGCTATGTGTGGATCCAACATAAATGCATACGTATGCATATATTTATATGCATACGTATGCATATGTTATGCATACGTATGCATAAATTCATATGCATACGGATGCATATTTTTTTAGTTATATGCATACATATGCATTTTTCCGCAAAGTATATGCATACATGTACGTATACATTTTTTTTAAATTTTATGCATACGTATGCATTTTTTTCTAACTTTTATGCATACATACGCATGCATATACTTTTATGCATATGAATTTATGCATACGTATGCATATATATATATACGTATGCATTTAGGTTGGATCCACACATAGCTCGTATAATTTGTTCTTCATTTCTTATTCTTCTTTTCTTTATTAATTAATTTTCATGTATTCTTGACAAAACCGATTTGTTTAATTTTTAATTTATTAGATATATTCCAAAATCCAGTAATGTTTGTCTTTAGTGATGTTCCCAGCCTCCATTATAATGCTCCAGACCTCTAGCTATTTAAAGCGCCTCTGTTTTAGCGAGCGATTTTAAGCTCCCTTCCATTTAATGAGCTAATTTAAGCTTATTTCAGCTTTAAAAATACTTATAAAATTATTCTAGTTTCATTTTTACAGCTAGTTTTATCATTTTAAATAAGTTTTGCAAAAATTTAGTTTACAAAAAAATTTTGACAAAATAACCTATGGCATCACGGACGGTTTATTTTATTCATAAAAGTATTTTAAAAACAGGGCGGAGCTTCGGGGGTTAGTTTAAAAAACTACTAAATTTATGCTTTGAAACAACCTGGATTTTGTTAATATTCTGGTTGTAAAACTATTCAAAATTTAAAGATTATTTTTCCAAAGTCCATTCCAAACTGTTAAATAGTAGAATTTTCTGTAATTAAAACATTAAAAAACTGGAAACGAAACACTTAAGTAGTGCCACACTTACAAAACGGCAATATGTGGAACCGTAAAATGTACTAGTGGCTCGCTGTTTCTTATTCTTTCTCCTATATAATTGACGCTAGTTGTAATTGTACTTCTTCCTACACTAAAAAAACCCTTATTCAGAACTAATCTATAAGCTTTTAGTGAAGTAAAAATAAAGACTTTGTAATTTTTCAAATTCTGTGCAATGGCAATGGGTTCTTTCATCATAACTTACCAAATAAACCTCAACCTAACCAAAGGGTTTTTTTAATTAGGATATTATTGTCCTCTGTTTTAGCGAAAACAAATTGGCTTTTCTTGATTTTTTTTATTTTTCTACAATTGTGACACATACCGCGTATGTGTCCCTTCCGTGAAAACTCAAAGTACAAGCGTTAATAAAAGGCGATTATCTTTCCCCTTTCATTGTCCGGCCTATGGTGTAATGGATAGCACGCCAGAGTCGACTTTGGAGGTTACGGGTTCAATTCCTGTATCGGCCGAATTCTTCAATAAATTTGGCTGTCTAAATGCTTCAGCACCTGGTTATTTTCGCTTCTACTTTGGGTCGTCACATATTTGGTGACCGATACACACCTCCGGGTATGTATACCAATGGGGTCTGGCCCGACTCGCTCCCGCCGACTCGCTGCCGGCCCAACTCGCTCCCGACCCATCTTTTTTTCTTTTCATCCCTTATATACTTTCTTATATACTTTTCTATATTTCTTATAGGCTTAGGCTTAGGCTTAGGCTTAGGCAAATAACGTATAAACAATCTTTAATTTTCGATAATTAAAAAATTGTAGATATCGCGTTTGTCAAAAATTGCTGTGGGTTTTCATTTTTCAGTTTTAAATCAATTATACACTAGGTATAAGAAAGTAAGAAAAGTATATAAGAGAGAGTATATAAGGGAATGAAAAGAAGGAAAAAGACGGAAGGAGGGGGAGAGGAGAGGAGATGGGCTGGGAGCGAGTTGGGCTGGGAGCGAGTTGGGCTGGGAGCGAGTTGGGCCAGGAGCGAGTTGGGGCGGGAGCGAGTTGGCCCGGGAGCGAGATGGGCCGGGAGCGATTTGGGTCGGGAGCGAGTTGGGCCTGGAGCGAGTTGGGTCGGGAGCGAGTCGGGCTGGGAGCGAGTCGGGCCGGGAGCGAGTTGGCGGGAGCGAGTCGTGAGCAACCCATACCAGTGTACCCCCCGTTCTACGGAAGATAGACGGGCCTGTTGGGGCTGGTGGAGGTGTGCGGATTGAGTCAAAGAGGCTGAGAACAGCCCTTCTCTTGGTGGGAAGGTGTAACACATACCGCGTATGTGTCCCTTCCGTGAAAACTCAAAATACAAGCGTGAATAAAAGGCGATTATCTTTCCATTTCTTTGACCGGCCTATGGTGTAATGGATAGCACGCCAGACTTTGGAGGTTACGGGTTCTATTCCTCTATCGGCCAAATTTTTCAATAAATGTCGCTGTCTAAATTTTTTAGCACCTGGTTATTTCGCTTCTACTTTGGGTCGTCACACAATTATGACACTAAATTCTACAATTTTAATATGTTTACTGAGAACTATATACTCAACATTGAACTTCGTTATTAACAACAAAAAATTAGCGTTCGACTATTTAAACATTCTTGGAGCTCCCTGTACTTTTTACACAAATGAATCTTTATTACATAAAGTCTTGCAATGTTTTATTCACGAGATGCAGTTATTTTTTGCTACGTGGAAATGAAAGAAGGCGGAGCTACAGTTTTTACGTTCTTTGTAAGTTAATTTTTCCCAAGCGTTTATTGGCTGATACTGATTCTATAGCGTCATAATACTGTTGAAATCTTTAACATTAACCAACTTCTGTTTAAATGGGTGGGTTTTTACCATTGTTCATAACCAATCGATTATTTAGATATCTCAATCAAAAAACGTTTGAATCGATTATTCAACAACTTTTGAAGTGCTTTTAATTTTAAAACGTTTTAGAGTTTCAAATATTAAATATAGCACGTTTTTTGTACAAAATTCAAATGAAGTGGTTTAGGACTAGCTAAGATTTCTGCAGGACTAAATAATAACCCAAAAACTAACTAGTACTAGCAAGCCCTGTGCCAGGGGGCCAAGGGGGCCATGCGCCCCCTTTCTGGGTTGGCCGGGGTAAAAATAAGGAAGAGAAGGTAGGTCCAGGGGGTGGGGGAGAGGTGAAGGCAAATGTGACTCCATTATGAACCCTGCTCCCTCCCTACTTTTATTCTTGGGGTATGCCAAAGTGGATTCTGCCGTCCTGGCTGCCTTGAATTCAATGTAAATAGGTATTTTTAAGCTCTAGTTTTGCTCATTTTTAATGCTAAATCAAAAAATTTCGCCTGCGACGGCTGGGGGAACACCCCCCAGACCCCCCCGGCGGACGCTTCGCGTGCGCCTGGCGCCGCTTCGCGGCGCTAAGTACAGCGCTATTCCATTTTCAGGTTTCTGAGTCTGGCCCCCTCCTTTCAAAAATCCTGGCACAGCTCCTGAGTACTAGTATTAGGACTAGGACGACCAAAAAACTTTGGCCTTCAAAAGAACACTGTCACAAATCTAATTTTTATATCGCTCAATCTAGACTGCTACTTTAATACTAAACTACTTAAATCAAATTTGGTATTTGGAGTTCTCCACGTGAAAACTACGGTGTTTTTAAAATTCAGTTTGATCGCTTCAGTATTAAAGGAGTAGTGCGTTTCAGGCGATATAGGAATTTGATTTTTTACAGTGCTCCTTTAACTAGTAACTATACCTGGGGTAACTAGTACTAGACTAGGCTAGACTGATAAAAAATCCTGAACTACTTTAATTCCTAGTACAATGGTCGCGCACTAGCTACAAAAATCGAACTTTAAGCGGTTATATCTCACTAACGGAGCAAAGAATTTCTATGGAGCATATATCTGAGCATTGGTCACAAATGATTAAAAAAAATTTTTATCAATGACGTTATGTATAGACTTTTCAGTGAGCTTGATTTTTTTTCTTTTTTTATGTAATGCACGCTCCAATCTGCATACAGCGTGTTTAATTTGCATACACCGTCGACAAAGACCATTGAATTAAAAAACTCAGACGCGGTATGCAAATTAAACAACGCTGTATGGAAATTATTTAGGCAAAAACCACTAAAAATAAAAGTTCAAACGGTGTATGCAAATTAAAACACAACTTATGCAAATTATTTTTTACATAAAATTCATCGATTGTTTCAAAATTTATAGGGTTTACCAACTCAAACTCTAATAGTAAAAAAAAGAAACGCCCGATAAAGACGCCAAAGAGAAAAAAACAAACCAACCAACACACACAAAAAAAACCAAAAAAAAGAACACACACAATAACACAAAACAAAAAAAGTAGACAAAACAAAAAAAAAAAAAAAAAAAAAAAAAATCAAAAAAATATAAAAAAAAAAAAATTAATTAAAAAAAAAATATATATATTAAAAAACAAAAAAAAAAATAAAAGAAATAATAAAATTTATAAAAAAAACAAAATTAATATTAAAAAAATAAAAAAAAAAAAAAACCCCATGATTATTATAAAAAAATAATACTAACCTTGCTGCTGAATTAATGACAATCTATGTTGAATAGATTTTTCCGATAAATCATTTAGCATATGAAGAGAAAAAGTGTAATTTTGACTGTTAGCCAACTTGACAAAATGCCTCATGGCGCAATTATCTAAATAAACTTGATTTATGCTTTGTACTTACATTTCGTTTTAGGTTTGTATCTATCTACAAATAAACGTAATGTGTGTGTGTGTATGTGTGTGTGTGCGTGTCTGTGTTAGTTTTTCATTAGTTTTTTAATTGTCAATAGTTTGAAAACAGTTTTTCCGGTTTTTCTGGTGGTAAAATTCCGAAAATCAATAAAAAACAAACAAATCAAACAAAAATAAATTATCAATTTTTTATAAACATCCGAACTACAGTATTTTTTTACAAAATAAAGCAAATGGATCTGAAAAATAAAAGGGAAATTATTATTCAGCCGTGTAGCTGACACGAGCTACTTGTTATATCAATTTATTGAATAAATCGTATATTTTACCGCCATTTTCATTAACTCAATTGAGGTATAACAATCACAAGTAAAAAAAATTATGATATTAGAAAATGCCTTACAATGTTCTTTACGCGACGCTACAATAATAACATTTCTCCAGTGAAAATGCTTCATTAGCTGCGTTAGAGCTTCTGATCTTAGCACTTTTTCCTCATCAATTTGATTAAAATAGTGTTTTCTGAAAAATAAGTAATCAATAGATGAAATGTAATATACATTTTGACAAATGATAGATCTAAACTCACAGACTAAAGTTTTTCAAATCTCACTGATATTACTTTATTTTTACGCCAAGATTTCCTATCCTTATTATAGGAGTTAAAAAGCAAGATAAAATTTTAAAAAAAAGTTAAAATAAGAGACTCTTGCTATGGTAGCAAGACGAGGTTTAACAAAATTTTTATGATTACCAGGTTGATAAAAATCATTTGACGCATGACCTTTATATGAACTGTATTTTTCGTTGACAAGAAATTGCTTATTCGGTTTTTTAGGCAATGGATTTGTTTTCCATACAATCCAGATATAAAAATTTAAGTTTTAAAAGACTCCCTCAAAAAAGTGGCAATTTTCTACTTATATTTGATACCTTGATTGTTAATATTGATGCAGTATTTGTTGAGATATTGCGTGTTTCGTACAAAAACCTGAGATTTTTTTGCTAAAACATCGTGTTGGTAAAAATGTGGGAAAACTTGATTCTGATTTCGGTAGAACATTAAACACCAAAAATATATTGTGCAGGCAGAAAATAGTTCATTATTCTAACTATTTTCTCATTAAAAATAAAATAAAACAAAAATTTTGTTTCAAACAGATAAATCCTAACATAAATACACTTATCAGGGTAAAAAATTAAAATTAGTGTAAAAACAAAAAGGTTGAAACACCATCCGTCTTGATCATTATAACTATAAAAATGGCTAAAAAATTTTATCATTCTTATATCGTTGTTACTCTGACACAATGAGCCAGATGCGTCGTAAAATACTCGTAACTGTGACTCTTTTTAAATCTTAACACACAATTAATCTAAACAAAATGAGTCAGAGTCACGATGGTTTTATACTGATTGTGACTCTTTATGTCAGAGTAACGACGAATGTATTATTACCGACTTAAAGCTATATTTAAATAGTTCTTGACTATGTATTAAATCCAAATATATTTTGATTTTTTTTTGTTGATAAAAACTGTAAAAGGTCAAGTGAAAAAGGTAAATTTGCAGAAAACGTTAAAATAAAATTAATAGTTTTGAGATACAAAAAGTCAAGAAAGACATTTTTTCCAAAAAAAAAACTAAAAATTTGTAATTTTTATGGAAAAAAAACATGGATTAACCGGGACTCTAAGACATTAAAAATACATATGAACTCACAACGCTACCGATTCAATCACACTCGCAACTCGCTCACTAATAATAAAGCCTTCATAAGTTTGCCGCTACAATCCATTTCGTAACTTCGTGTTTTAGCCAAAAAAATTGCAGGTGTTTTGTAATATCTTAACGTAATATCGTAATATCCGAAAGTTATATGGTAATATCGTAAAAACGTATTATCCCAACGAATTTTGCATCAAGCTTAACAATCAAGGTATCAAATAGAAAGTAGAAAGTAGAAAGTTTTCGCTTTCTTTATTTTCAAATATAGTGCAAGCGGGATGTGATTTTGCAAGCTTTAATACGCTAAACGGGCGTTCTTTCGCTGCGCCACGACTTTGACGCTGTTTAAAAAACGTAATCTATTAAATTTAATAATAAAAAAAACACAATTACCTTACACACGAGTTTTTAGGTGAGTACTGTATACTTAGAGCTTCTTTAATCACCATATTTGCCGCTTCACTCTCATCTGAGTCACCAAAAGCTGCCACCAAGGCAATGGCATATACTAAAAATAGTAAAAATTTCGGTTAACGCTGGTCAAAATCCAATGTTCTAAACGGAAGTAATTCGCGCACAAATGAACGCCCGAGTTTGTCTAATAACGTGCTCGCGCCGTAATTTTCTTAGCCATATTCGCAACCTGAATTTTGAAACCAAATTATGGCGTCACCCCTCCCACAACCGTTTCAACAGAGCAAAACATATATGACGTGATCACGAATATTATGTGACATCTTGAGAGTCCTTAAAATTTTAAGTTGTTTCGCACAATTAAAATTTGTAATTGTTATGACGACAAGATTCATCGTTTTTCAAATCAAAACCGGGAATATACGCGATTAACCTCAAAGTCTTTTGCGTTTCGTGCTTCATTTTTTAGCAGCCGTTTTGAACCGATAGGGCGTTTTATTTATCAGCGTGTTTATTTTTAAAATAATCCTAGGTTGTTTTACCAAAAATATATAATAAAGGAAAAATGAGACACTTAAAACAAACTGCTTAAAAAAAGGTCCCATTTAAATGGGACCTGGTGCCATTTAAATGGGACTTTTCGATTTTGATCCCATTTAAATAGGTCCCATTTAAATGGGACTTATTTAAATGGGATCCCATTTAAATGGGATCCCATTTAAATGGGATCCCATATAAATAGGTCCCATTTAAATGGGATCCCATTTAATTAGGTCCCATTTAAATGGGATCCCATTTAATTAAATCCCATTTAAATAAGATCCCATTTAAATGGGACTTATTTAAATGGGATCCCATTTAAATGGGACCAAAATCCAGGTCCCATTTAAATGGGACCGTTTTTTACAAGCAGTTTGTTCTAAGTGTCTCATTTTTCCTTTATTAAATATTTTTGGTTTTACTACCTTTCATTGTCTCCAATAATGTGTAAATTATTGATATTTTTATTTTTAAAAACTGTTTATAATGTTTTTATCTCGTTAGATGACAACAATGCGTGAAATTGGAAACAGGTAAGAAACATAAAAACGTCATGGAAATTCAGGCAGTGAAAACTGCATTAAAGGCAAGACTGCATAATTTTACAAACAAGACAAGGAAAACTGACACACATAAAAATCGGTTTATAGCGCCTTTAGCGGCTTAAAGGTCTAAAAAAATGAGCATACTAATTTTGAAGAAACTGAAATTAACGCACAAATGTAACTAAAAATGTATTCCATGTTTGTAAAACTTGTTTAAGGTTTTTATGGATTCTTATATGATATATGCGCTAGCAAATAAAAAAAATCCACTAGAATCGTTTGGGTAAAAAACGTTTTCTAAATATCGGGGCGAAAAAAAGTGAGCGGTCGGTGTGCCCGTCTTAGTGAATTCTCAGTTAAAGGGATGTGCTTAATAATACTAGCCATGAAAAATCCTCTATGAATAGAGCAAGAAAAACGAGCGATTTTTCCCGGAGGGTATGTTTAGACAGAAAAGATATGGACTACGTGTAGCCCAAGTGCGTGTAATAAATAAAATGCAAAAGCTCATTTGATTAAATTCTTTTAATACAAATTTATTTTATTATCCTGTTTTTATTAATTTTCGACCCATAAAGCTAAAGTTAAAATCCTTAAGGCTGAAATTAAGGTTGTAACCGCTCGCAGTCAGGAAGAAATGAAGAATGAACTTCAGTTTTCACCCTGTTATCTTTAGTGTTAAAAACTTTACATTTGGCCAAAAGAGGTTGATTATCGGTAACATCCATTTGAAAGCTTGACGAATTGATAAACATATCCTGATCCATTAACTGGGAATACCATGATATATTTTCTAAATATAGAAAAAATTGCCTTTTTTCAAAAACACACTATTGGATTAAAAAATATGATGATAAAATTTAACGTGATTTTGAGGTTTTGCTAATTTTGTGAAAGAAACAGAGGTTTGCAGTAATCCATGGTTAAGGTTTTTTTATTAGTTTTATCACGATAACTTTATGAGTTTATAGTGTATTATCAAATTCACAAAATCAGTATTTTAAATAAATGGTGTGTTTGAAAAATGCAAGATAAATGATGGGTTATTTGCGTTAGTTTCTGTTATGTTTTTTGTTAAAAAATTGTAAATCTTTTAACTTTTAACCCGTTTCCGTGACTACATTTTTTCTGGTTACAACTACGAAATCTATCCGTATATTACCGCGGTTGAACCCTGGTTTTACGGCGGTAGTATCCAATCCACGTCTAAACCATTGGAGTATGTAAACTTCACCGTTGTAAAGTCTAAGTATCACCTAGGTAATACGTACATAGGTCATACCTAATACACTGTATCCGTAAATAAAATTTGCATATCGCTACCGTGCAGCTTTCACCATTAGTATGGCACGAATTTGTTCGATCACTGGCTCACACTAATCACACACAAAAATTGTGTATGACCTAAGTACGACCTATACATCTGATGCAGAGCTTACCGCGGTGAAGTTTAAGTGTCACAATACTTAAACGTACATGTATATACCACCACTGTTGAACAAAGGTTTCACCACGGTAATTACCAACGTCTTAATACGCTTTACTAACCAAATAAAAGGCAATCACGGGAACACGTTAAACAAAAAAATTAATTCTTTCTTTTTTGTCCTTCTGAGTCGACTTCGAAGGTTCAAATTTGCGGTTTCCATCGTTCTCGACGCGGTAAGTTGAGAGGTGAGGTTTATTGTATATTCAATTTGTATACCACAATCACACGCAGTTTTCCTGCAGTGCTCAATTGACCGAAGTCACGTAAGAAATAATTTGCATAAGCATGGTTATTGGTCGTTCGTATGATGTTTATTTTTAGGAAATAAAAATAGGGAGCCATGGATATAGTTAATCAAAATGGGCCATTAAACGTGCGGTGCGGAGGCAAACTTTTTCGTTTTTGATTTTTATGATTTTTGGTAAAAACCTTACCTCTGCCCCCAATAGCCCACAAAATTTTTTTATCAACATATCTCCACTGGATCAGGAGATATTACGACCCCAAAAAATGGCTTTTTTAGACAATTCTGTTCTTGAAAGATTGCTTAATGGGTATAAAAAATTAAGTAACAAAAATCCACTGAAAGAAAGCGGCTATTTTCTTCTTTAATTTGAAACCTTGATTGTTAAGATTAAAGCAGTATTTAAAAAAGAAAAAAAAAACGAAAAGGAAAACGGGGGGGGGGCAGCGCCCAAAAGCAAAACACAGCAAACAAACACACAACACCCCCACACAACCAAAACACCCCCCCACAAAAAAACCCTCGAGATATTGCGTTTCCCGTACAAAAAACCCGCGATTTTTTTTGTAACCCTTTAGAATTTTAAAACGGACACCTGAAAAAATTATTTTGTTTCAAAAACCAGACTAACCCTGACCCTCATCCTAGATTTCAAAATTTTTCATTCCGGGTCAACCCCCTAGAAAGCCAACGAATATGGAAGGTCTTCCTAAGACCTCACTCCTAAAATTAAAGATGCAATTTACCCGGTTAACCAAGAATCCAACCCCCTCTCTTAGCTGGTAAAACTATACTCACTTGGAGTTGAATATGCAATTTTTTTTTAAAATTACATACATAAATGAGTTATTTGAACAATCATACTAATTAAAATGATTAAGACAATTTTTGGTTTTAATGTGCTTTGAGTATGGGGCTTTACTTTTTTTTGTGTTTTTTTAATTTTTGTTTAAGCATTATAAAACGCTTTTTTTTGTTTTTTGAAGTATTTTTTTGAGTTTTTAAGTGTTTAATATTAAAATAATATCATTTTTCCCCCTTATTTGTTGTACTAACAAGAATCAGCGCACTGAACAACGGCACTGTATTTTAGAATAAAATCAGAGAATAAAATTGTTTTGTAACGAAAAAAAACTACTGACCGATAAGTACAGTGATCAATAAATATTCGCTATCACAAAATCAAGCTCTCACATACACCACTTCTAAATTAAAAGTATTCGTAATCATAATAATGACGGTACGATTTATTTGCTTAATTAATCCAACTCGAACCAGTTTCAATACATTTTATTTTGGCAACTTTTGTGCATAGGGTTTGCTAAAAATTCTTATTTTAACAAAAAAGTCCGGCATCCGGAGACATCCTGCAAAGTAAAATTTTTTAAACATTTTCTTACCTAACTGGCCTAAGGACTGCCCGTACAAAATTTTTAGCGCCAACAGAGATTGAAGGGATATTGACACTTGCATCGCATCTGTCATACTGAACTAATAATTATGTATTTTGATGTTTATTAATCTCTATACTAGTGATATTCCCCGGAGCTCCAAGCTCCAGAGCGGAGTTCCGTTTTTAGGAGCTTCGGAGCAACCCCCGGAGCTCCGCCTTATTTTTGTACTAACTTTATAAAAAATTTAAAAATAATACCATAGTTTATTTTGTCCATGTTTTTTGTAAATTAAATTTTTTCAAAAAATATTTAAAACGCTGGAAATGGTTTTAAAAATGCTAATAGAGTAACTTTATGTTTTTAAGCTTAAATGAGCTTAAAATCGTTTATCGAAGGGGCGGAGCTCCAACGTTAAAATGACCGGAGCTCCAGAGCATAATATTGGAGGGTAGGAACATCACTACTCTACCTGCTTTTCTTGGTACACTTTATTGCCAAGCGCCTTTTTTCGCTGTTATTTTGGGCAGCAATTTTTCTTTTGTTATCTTTTTAAAATAAATTTACAAATTATAAAATACAATACAAGCATTCACAAAAACTCATAAAACTACAGTACTTATCTAAAGGCATAATCATTATTTACATGTTATAAAACGATCTAATTTGTAAAAAAGCAAATAATTCAAGGTAGAAATAATCAAAGTCATCAAGTTTAACTAATCAAAACTAGAAATCTTGTTGCTGCTAAATAACATGACAGCTGAATTGTCAGTCGCCTAAAAAATTGACACTATATGATAAAAATTTTGAAAATGTCAGTGTTTGTAGATATTTTCTTAATGATAGCCAAAAACCTAGTGTTGTGTTTCATTTGTTTTTGTCCGCGTTGCGTGACCTCGAGCACATTGATTGTGATAAACCAACCGTTTCCTACCATTTTATTGGTAATTTAAAACAAAACAAATAAACTATAGGCAAATAAATTCTAGTTGACCGCAATATTTGGAGTATTGAACCAACTATTTAACAACAAAAACATTCAAAATTTTTCACTAAAGCGAATTAATAACAAAGATTAAAAACTCTATTTTAATAATTATTTTTCAACTTACTTAATTTAATTTAAAACCTAAATGCAAATTTTTAAAGAGCTAAAGTTGGTTAGTTTTTGTATATTTTATAAAAAAAAGGTGGAATTAAATAAAAATTCTGCGTTCTTATTTGCTTTTTTTAAAAACATTATTACCGCACAATTTTAATTGGTCCCCTTATATCTCCATTTTAATTTTCAGCGTCAGCCAGATATAATTCAACCATAAAACAAACTACAAACAAACTAAAAGTATGTGTTAATTTTGCATGTTTTTTTTTTAAATTTTGCTGGAAAAGCAAAATTTGTGATTTTTTTAAATAGAAAAAATTGCTAACAGATCGGAATCAAAACTGCTAACAAATTGGAATTTTAAATTTTTTATAGTATTTTTACTATTTTAGTATATAACATCTAGGGAGTCCTTGTTTTTTATCCAAAAACAAATATATACTTCTGAAAACTCCTTTATTAAACTTTCAAAATTATTCGTGTCACATTAGTTTGGACATATTATTCAAGTAACATTGAGTTTTTGCAATTTACACAAAATCTTTGATCGCTTGTACAGCCTGCGGTCGTTTTCCCTCATCATAACTAACCAAACCTTTTAAAATTAAGATTTTTGTTTATAATCATGCAAGTACCGGCTTTCGATATAGCGAAAAAATTTTGCTCGTCTATTTGATGTTTTATTAATATTAACACCGACATTTAAATACTATTTAGTGTACCAGCGGAGTGAATTTGATTTTAAGGTGGAGCCCTCTACATTGGCGAGTTTTAATTATTCAAATTAAAGAGTGAAACCAAATTTTTAAAAATTAAACCCCAAAATTTTCACCTAATTAAAAGATTTTTTTCCAAAAAAAAACCAGTATTATATAAGATCAAATTGGTATAAAGTATATTTTTAAACCAAGTTTTCAGCCTAAAACAAGTATAATTCATGAGACCCCGTTTAATAATTTTTTTTTGAAAACAAAATGTTACCGAGATTAAAGAGATTTATCGATTTATGAGCTTCGACAAACTGCGATCGTCCCCCAACTCACTGAAATGCCAATCTCATTAAAATGGGAGTTGCTGTTCGTGCACTTTACATTTGATATTCATTTTACTGCTAACAGTGCAGCATAATATGCCTAAAGGCCGGTTCATACTTATGACAAAACGTCCTTTGGACAAAGTCCAAAGGACAAATACAGCGTAAAAACGTCCTTTGGACTTTGTCCTAAAGGACAAAATCCAAAGGACGTGTTCATACTTTTTGATAAATTCTAAGTAGCGTTCATACTTCGTCCAAAGGACGTTTTGGCTTTTCTAAAATTGCCCTTTGGACTTTGTTCAAAGGACGCTTTGTCATAAGTATGAACCAGCCTTAAGGCAACCTTGCTAAAGGATTTTAAGAAAACATTAATATGTTGCGATTAGAGACGTTCCCACCCTTTAAAAACATGCTCTGGAACCGTTTTTAATAAGTTTTTAAAAATTATGACCTTTTTCTTAGTCATAAAATTTGTATCGAAATAGGGCGGAGCCACAGGTGTTGCTTGCTCCGGAGCTTGTAAAAATAGAGTTCCGGTCCGGAGCTCCGGAGAACATCACTAGCTATAAATATTATTGTAGCCACTAAAATTGTTCTATGGTTTTTAGATCGATTGCTTTGATCATCCCGATTTGTTTCTTTTATTAATTTATTGTTTAATCCGATGTGCCAATCCAATGCCGCACTTAATAATAATAATAATAATAATAATAATTCCTTTATTCATTCACTTATCTCCGATCAGCTTACCTTTTAAATTATGTTAGAAAATTTGTCTGGTTGCTTTTCATTTTTACTTACAACATGTGTTTGTAAATGACCAGTGTGTTGTTTTTTTTAAATTCAAGAAAAGAAGTTTTAACTCAAAAAAATAATAATATTTATTTTTATAATCCCACAAAAACGAATAAAACATCTATACACACATAAAAACAAATAAAAAAATAAATAGAATAGACACCTTGCACTGATAATACCTTAGATAATATATAAGATATTGCAAATACTAGCATTGCTGACTGTACGGAAAATATTGTAATTGATGCAAATGTTTTTAAAAGTGAAAAACGAAATCACTGGGATTTTTAAATGTAACATTACATTCATTGTGTATCCTAGTGTTTATTTGAAAATGTCTGTTTTAAACAATTTAACCAAGATTCACATTAAAAATATTAAAAAAATAGAACTACACAAGTCAATAAAACCAAGTTATTTCTCGTCGGAATAACCCGGAGAAATTAAACTAACGAATGCTGCATATCGATTTCTTTATGAGGGAATAATGAGTAATGCGGGAGTTGAATTTAGAGGGAAATATACATTTTATTAATTAAATTTATGCTTTAGTTTATTACATTCTAAATTAATATTAATTATATATCATGGACGTAGCCAGGGGAATCTAGAAGTTCTAGACCCCTCTTTTTGGGTCGGCAAAGGGAAATATTTCAGGTTAGACCCCCTCTTTTGGGCCGCCAATGATAAAAATTTGGGGGTCTAGAACGGCCATTTTTTAAAAATTTTCTCGCGCTTCGCTCCGCTGAACGTTCGATTAATTATACAGTCTTCACTTCCAAATTTGTGTTACTTTATTTTTTAATCTTGACACGACCGCGCTGGATCCCCCCTTTAGATTTTTATATAATGGGATTAACATTTAAAGGTTAGGAGTGATTCGAAGTGATTTTAAAAACATTTTCTCACACTTTGATTTTTGCATGTTATATACATAAGCTTTCATGTTTTTTTTTAAAAGTTGTTTCTTTATAGGAAAATTTAGGTCTTTTTAATGTCCCGTTTTTATTACGCCTTTTTTTCACCGCCCCGTTCACCGCTCGCTCCCTTTTCTGAAAAAAATTGCCTCATTACGGTATTTTCCGCACAGTAACAATGTTAGTGTTTGCATACTCTATGTTTGTAACAAGTTTTAGCGCAAGGTGCCAATAATTCAAACATCATCTTACCTTTGGATTAAACAAAAACCCGTTAATAATAAAATAAAATGGTACACACAAAATAAGAGTTTCTTACGATTCGAACTAGCTTCACTTAATTAGTAATTGCAACGCCAGTATAGGTATTTTGCAGAGGGACTTATAAAGCGCAAACAAACTCAAGAAGATCTATTAAAATTTACTTATTTTTTGCCAAAGACTAAAATTTTACCCTTTTCTCCAGTTGAAAACTAAAGGAGAGTGGTAGAAAGAAAGCAAACCCAAATTGTAAAATCGCATATCAATGGCAACTATTATATTTCTTTAAAATTAATGTTAGCATTTATCTATGGTCGAACCCAAGATTTCATTTAAAGAGGGATTTTTCGGAAGGTGCTTTATTGACGCATCGTACTTAAACCGCTCATCATGTACGTATACCTGGCACCCAGCACGACATTTACTGTAATTAAACGGTTATATGTGGGTTTGTAGTAATTATCACGCTGGATTCCGGCTATACTCACATGTAAAATGAAAAGATGAGCGGTTTAACTACAATGTGTTTATACAGCGCCACGAGCTCCTAACACTACGAATGTTTTTATGGAATTTCAACGAAAAATAGATAAAAAACACGAATTTTAAGTCAAAAAGTTTTTTTTTTAATTTAAAGCTTTAAAAAAATAAGCCGTTAGAGTTCAAAGCTTTAATTAAAATGAAATGTAAGTCATTTAAAAAAATTTTTTGATTAAAAAAATGGAAAGGGGTTAATTCTTGTTTCCTGAAATCAGAGTCTCCTAAAAAACACTCATTGCCCTTTTCGGCTATGTATCAATTTTTTAATTTGGATTCTTGCAATTAATTGTTTTATTTTTGGTTTTAAGAAATAAAAGAAGTATTAGAACTATAGGTGGGCAGAGGGGAAGGGGGTGGGAGGCTATACACAATACACCCCACAAAAAATTTCGATTACTGCTGACACCCCTCCCCCCAGAAATTTGGGGATATCTTGGACACCCTTCCTCTAAAATTTGAGAGGTCCCTCTCCCTCCCAGTACTTAAAACGCTAAAAATAAGGTATCTGAGGTATATATAGCCCTAAATTTTTTTTAGGACATCCCCCAAATATCAGGCGTTGGTTATACCCCTACCCAGAGGGGGAGGGGGGGGCGCCCCCGGCCCCCCACCCCCCCCCCGCCCCCCCCCCCCCCCCCCCCGGCCCAAAAGGAAATACCGAAATACACTTAAATTATTGAGTTTAAAAAATTTTGCTGAAAAATTGCCCACCCACCCCCCAAAAATCCGCACCCGGGACCCCCCCCCCAAAAGCCGGGCCGGACCCCCCGACCCCCCCCCCCAAAAGATCACCCACCGGGGACCCCCCCCCCCCCCCGCACCCACCAAAAACACGCCCCCCCCCAAAAAACATGATTATAAATAATCAGTATAAGACCCTAGAATGAATAATCTTACCGTATAAATTGAAATTTAGTACTGATAAACTAATTGTAAAATTAGTCTGTTGTTTTTCTGTTGTTACTTTTTTTCAAAAGAAATTTGTCTCAAAATGCCATTGAGATTCACGATGAAATATTTTCACAAGGAAACATTAAAAATCAATGGGATTAAGGATCACATAGTTCAATTAATTACAATAGTAAAAAAGCAGTGATTTCGACTTCCCACCGAAAATCTACCACGAGTTCTCTTTTTATCACGGTGACTCCGAGATATTATAGTTTAATAGGTCGTTGCACAAATCGGAAGCCGTAAAAATGACCAAGATGTCAATACTTGAATTAGTAAATATCGGGACCGGAATTATCCAAATTATTTCTGGAGTTATCTCGCAACATCCGCGTTGGTGCCGTATTTACGTATTCATCACCTTTATAAAAAAACATTAATTAAAATAATTATAACATAACACAATACAAACGCTGAAGGCAAGACAATGTAGTGGCCCTAACTTCACACTAAGGGAGGTGAATTTGAACCTAACTTCACACTAACTTCACACTGGATAATACTTATGAATGGGAATAGGCATACAACTATATACCGAAATTTAAGGGAATACCCTTTCCCTCCATTTCAAATGAAAATAAGATACTACAGCCACGACAAAAGAGCAAAAAATTAATGAAAATCTCTCTAAAAGAGTATATACGTGTAACAATAGATGAACACGACCCGGGGCAAGCCACTAACGGCATGATATTGTTACCTACCGGCTACGTTCGCCGATTAGAAAAAAAGTCCTATTTTTAGGTTTTCTGAGTTTTATAATACGTTGTTACTCTGACACAAAGAATCACAATAATTACAAAATCAACGTGACTCTGACTCATTTTGTTTAGATTTATTATGGTTTAAGATATAAAAAGAGTCACAGTTATGAGCATTTTATAACGCTTCTGGTTCATTGTGTCAGAGTAACGACGAATAATAGTTTTTTGTTTTAATATATTTGTTGTGATTAACATAAATAAAATGATTTCTCACCGCTTAAATTAGAAAGAATATACAGTCAAAATAATTCAATTTAAATGAAACGGCTTTAATATCCAAATAGTCTTCAATAGCTTGTATTTAAATAAAATAAGTATACATCATTATTGTTACCATACATGGGCACGGGGGGGGGTTGGGGGGGGGGGGGTTAACCCCCCCCCCGAATTCGTAGAAGTGGGGTTTAACCCCCCCCCCCACTCAGAAGTGGGGGGAGAGAAGTTAACCCCCCCCCGAATTTTGGAAAAATGAAGAAAAAAAATGTCTTTAAAATGACTTCTAACTGCCTCCAAACTTAAGTTTTGAGGTCAAAATGAATGTTTTAAGCAATAAAAAGCTCAAAAATGCAATAAAAAGGGCTTTTTGACCTAAAATTAGTGTTTTTAACCTATTTTTCCTTCAAAATAGAAAAACGATATGGGTAAAATGCACTCCAGAAAAAAAACGATATGGGTATTTTGCGTTTCTCGGATTTTAACCCCCCCCCCTAATTTGGGGTTTAACCCCCCCCCCCCCACTCCGGACCAACTTGCCCATGTATGATTGTTACGATATTATTTTTTAAATATAAATCCAACAAATTTCAATTTTTTACTGAAAAAAAGCGAATTTAATCGATTCAATAAAAACTTTTTTTAACAACCGGCTAACTTGGCTGGTATAGTAAACATGCCGTTAATGGACCGGCCCCTGGAAGCTAGAAAGCGGCTACCGGGTATTTATGGTCCGTTGACTAAGTTAGCTAAAGGGTATTTTTTCCGGGATTTTCAATAGAAATAGAAAAAAAGATACTTACACCAAAACAATCAAAGAAGACTATGAAAAAAATAGTATTTATAATATGAACAGAACTTTACAAAGCGTGCAAAATCAAGAGAAGAAATAAAATAACAAAAACAAAATCAGAAAAAGAGCATGCCACTAAAATCTTTAAAAGCAAATTGTTTTCGAAAGAAAATAATGCTTGCTTAAAGGAGCACTGTCACAAATTAAATTCCTATATCGCCCCAATCGGACTACTCCTTTAATATCAAACATATCTAATTCAAATTCGGTATTTAGAGTGTTCAACTGCAAAGCTACGGCATTTTTAAATTTCAGCTCGATTGGTTGAGTATAAAATGGTGTAACGTGCTTCGGGCGATATAGGCACCTTGCACTGGAACTCGGTTTATACATAAAGTAATGCAATATACATAAGCGTCACCATAATGGATAATTACCGTATCTCCTACTTATCTTTTGTAGTATGCAGATCAACCGATCGAAATTTCGAGCGCTTTCGAGGGTTGATCTGCATACTACAAAAGATAAGTAGGAGATACGTTAATTATCCATTATGGTGACGCTTATGTATATTGCATACTTCATGTATAAACCGAGTTTCAGTGCAAGGTGCCTATAGGATTTTGATTTGTGACAGCGCCCCTTTAAATAACAATTTTGCACAGAAAAAGCATAAAAAGCGTGTCGCTTAAAGCATAGAAACTTTTTATTATTAAGTTAAAGCGTCCCTTCCTGCGAATGAAAAAAAAATGAACAAAAACAAACAAAAAGAAAAATTACTAAAAAATAAAATAAATTTAAAATTAAAAAAAAAACATCTAAACTAAGGTGGCGGAATAGGTGGAAGGGTAATCATAATCTCAAGCCGATTTGAAATCTAGATGGATTCAAAGGGTCTGGTTTTTAAATAAAGTAGTGTCAAGCAGTTGATTAAATTTTTATAAGATTAATTTTAATTTTAAAAGAATTTCTTTAGTATAAAATCGTATTTATGACAGTATAACCTAAAAGTATAGCGTAATTGACTGGAAAGAAAGGAAAGGAACTTAATTCAAGTATTTAAAAAAAAGCTGTTAAAAATTTTACGATGCCTTTTTTTTCGAGAGGGTTCCAAAATTTCAACACTGGGCAGGGGCTCTGAATTCAATCATACTCTACTCCTAAATAACTACAACTAACCATACATGGGCAAGTTGGTCCGGAGTGGGGGGGGGGTTAAAATCCGAGAAACGCAAAATACCCATATCATTTTTTTCTGGAGTGCATTTTACCATATCGTTTTTCGATTTTGAAGGAAAAATAGGTAAAAACGCTAATTTTAGGATTAGGTCAAAAAGCCCTTTTTTTGGATTTTTGAGCTTTTTATTGCTTAAAACATTCATTTTGACCTCAAAACTTAAGTTTGGAGGCAGTTAGAAGTCATTTTAAAGACATTTTTTTTCTTCATTTTTCCATAATTGGGGGAGGGTTAACCTTTTCTCCCCCCCCCACTTCTTAGTGGGGGGGGGGGTTAAACCCCCCTTCTCAGAATTTGGGAGGAGGGTTAACCCCCCAACCCCTCCCCCGTGCCCATCTATGGAAACCCAAACAAACTACTTTCATTTGACCCATATGGTGAGCGTTAAGGGCTCATTCTTTACCCCTACGCGCTACGTCATAACCAGACCTGTGCACGGTTTGGAAATGCGTCCCTCGTTTTATTGGAGGATTTGCTCCCCCCACCAAAAAATGAAAAAGTACCCTAAAATTATGACACCATTTTCGACCTATGTTGACGCCATCATCGCGAATTTTTTGCAGTTTTTGGCCTATTTCAATTAATAATTTAAGCAAGCCATTTTAGACCTATTTTTACCTTATTTTTCGCTTTTTTTGTCCCTTTTCCCTTCTTTTTTTCTCTTTTTTTTCTTTCCCCCCTGCTTGCCCCCCGTTTCAAAAAAGTTGCCCCCCCGTTTTGGAATTGCCCCCCAATAAAACCCCGGGGGGCAGTGCACAGGTCTGCCTAACTATCTTCATTGGACCCATGTGTATTCGATATGGGGCTTTTGTATTAGCGCTTACTTCTACTGATACCTAGCAGTTCTTCCGTTTCGGCGATCAGCTGGCTGTGATCCGGGGCTTCTTGTCTAACCGCTGCTTCCTGGCCCCTTTTCAGTTTTGTGACGCCCTCCAGCAATCCGGACTGCGTAACTCTAAAACAATATTCTTATTTATCAATCATTGTAATAGTTTATGATCAAGGGCGTAGCCAGGGGGGGTTGTAGGGGTGGCAACCCCCCCCCTTTTTAGGTTGGCAGAGGTAAAAATTTGGGGGTCCGAAGAAAACAATTTTAAAAAATTTCCTCGCGCTTCGCTCGGCTCAGCGCTCGACATTTATATATCCTTTTTACAACATTTAAGTGATGTTTTTAATGAATTTCAAAGATAATTTTAAAAAAATTTTTTGTGCTATCGCACGATTTTTAATGTTATACCTTTTTAAAGCGGAAATTTTTCAAGTTTAACTTAAAAAAAAACAATGCAAATAGAAACAAAAAGAATCACCTAGCGCGAAGCGCAAAAATTTTACCCTTTTTTAATGTCTTTTTTACGGTATTTTGAAAATCTGGAGTACAGGCCCCTACAACCCCCCTCCCTTTCGAAAAATTTGTATGGAGTACAACCCCCCTTTCCGAAATCCTGGATACCCCCAGCAACCAGGTGGTGCCCATAGGCCCTGTCTTGGGTGCTGCCTGAAAGGTCAGCACTGTCCTGGTGGCTCAATGGTACAGGGGTGGGGGCAATAAAATGGGGGAGGGGGAGGGGCAATCCTTTAATAAAGGGGGGGGGGGCAATTTCAAAACTGTACACAGGTCTGATATAATTTTATTATAGAATTTATGTTTATTTTTGTAATTATTATTTTGTACTACTTGCTTGATACATATTACATTGCAAATAAATTATTTTATTTGAAATATTTTCTAATTAACTTTTTAGATACTGCTAATGTTTCTTCTGAAAGTCCTATAATTATATACATAGATACCAGTTTTAAAATTTCAGAAGCTCCCTCAATAATTTACAACTGTGTCCCATAATTTAATTTTTTTATCACGATGTGGCAGTATATTTTAAAAAGTTAATTAGAAAAATATCAAATAAAATAATTTATTTGCAATGTAATATGTATCAAGCAAGTAGTACAAAATAATAATACAAAAATAAACATAAATTCTATAATAAAATTATATCAGACCTGTGCACGGTTTGAAATGCCCCCCCCCCCCTTATTAGAGGATTTGCCCCCCCCCCCCCTCCCCCCCATTTTATTGCCCCCACCCCTGTGCCATTGAGCCACCAGGACGGTGCTGACCTTTGGGCAGCACCCAACGGGCCTATGGGCACCACCTGGTTGCTGGATCTTTTCTCTCAAAGAAATGAGTCCAGCTTGGCATGGCTAGAAAAAAGTTGTTGTACGTCGGCCACACATGGCAATTTTCCATCTAGCAAGTCAGTGGACAAATACAGCTCTATTGTGTGTGGAGTTTTTGTACCACTGGCCTTGCAGGAACACCTATACTGCCCATGTATGACGTTAAATAGTAAGATCAATATAAGGCGACTTAAAAAATCCTTTAGACGAAGACCTCGGAATGAGTGAACACTGCATGCAGTGAACATCCAGCGGTAAAGGTTGCCAACGTTATTAATGTTAAACAAAGAGTCTCAACCAAAGGGGTGAAACTTTTTTGCCCCTTTTGGCTTGTCTTAGCGCCTTTGCATAATCTGCATAGGAAAGATAAGTTTCAGGTAATACAACAACAACAACATTGCCCCCTCCCGCGAAAAAAATGAAAAACTACCCAAAAATTATGACACCATCATTGCAAAATTTTTGCAGTTATTAGCCTATTTCAATGCATTTTAAGCTATTTTAGACCTATTTTTGCCTTATTTAAACTTTTTTGTTCCTTTTTTCCCTTTTCCTTTCTTTTTTTCTCCTGTTTTTCTCTTTTTTTTCTTTCCCTCCTGCTTGCCCCCCCCCGTTTTGGAATTTTCCCCCCATTATAACCCCGAGGGTAGTGCACCGGTTTGATATATACGAGGTGCTGATTCTTTTAATTTTATGTAGTCATGTTTCTGTATACCTTTGAATACTAAGTTCCGAACTCCAACCATCTAAAACAGATAAAGTTCCGGAGCTCGCTCTTTAAATTACCTTTTTGAAGCTTATTTTCGCTTCTAACATGTTTTAAGTTACTCTATTCGTAGTAACGACTATTTTTATTGTTTGTTTTAAAAAATTTTGAGAAAAAATACTTAGTTTACAAAAAATTGACAAATTACTCTATGGCTTTCATTACTGAGTACTTTTTAATTATTTATGAAATTGATACCAAAATAGGACGAATTTTCGGAGATTGCTTTGGAGCTCCTAAAAACGGAGCTTTAGAGAATATTACTTATTTTCAGACGGTTTCTGTTCTTCTTGGATCCAAAACGGTTGGGACGCGTTCGAATTGTGGACATCTTGGCCAGTGGATTTCTGGATGATTTATCGGAACTACGGGATGCTCCTGCTGAAAACGAGTAATTTTGTGAAATAATTACAAAGATAGATGGATTAAAAGGGGAAAATCTTTAACCTCACTTTTAAGTGGTTGTGAGCCACAACCACTGGTTGTGTCAAAACTTGTGACACAACCCCCTCTGAGTGCTGCGCACGCGTTTTCTTAGTAGATAGGCGCTTCTTCCGTTTTAATGCTCCCTCCCCCTAAAAAAATAAAAAAATAAACCAAAAAAACATGCGCCGCATTTTTGACCTATTTTCGCAAAATTTTTGCAGTTAGCCTATTTTGCCATTTTATACCTACTTTTACTTAAATTTTACTTTTGTTTTGTCCTTTTTTTCTCTTTTTCCCACTTTTTGTCTTTTTTCTATTTCTCTCCGTTCCAAAAATTTTGCTTCCCCTTGTGTCCCGCCTTGTTTGTAATTCTCCTTATTCCCCATTATAACCCAGAGAGCGCAGTGCACAGGTCTGGGCATAGTGCGATTTAATTTTCTCTGTTTTTTATTAAATTTGGCAATGCCCCCCCTCTACCCTGTATCCACCATCCACCAATACATGTTAGTAGTTTATTTTTTGTTTCAAATCGTTACCACGACACAATAAGTCAAAAACGTCATAAAAATACTCGTAAAAGGTGACTCATCTTTACTTGATTTGACTTTATCTTTTAAACCAAAATGTAGTTACTACGGCAAAATAAGCCGCTGTCATTATAAAATACACCTGACTGTGACTCATTCTGTAGTCAATAGGTTCCTGTTTCAAATTTAAAATAAGTCACAGACACACATATTGTATACGAACTCTGGCTCATTTTGCCGTAGTAACAACGAAATTTTTGTTATCATGATACTTCGACATAAAGAGTCAAAATTGTTATAAAATACTGTTAACTTTGACTCTTTAAATACATAAATATTATAAACATTATATAAGTCAAGTTACGTTGATTTTATAGTAATTGTTAGTGATGGGCAGTTCCGGATGTTGCCGGTGTCAAGGGATATTCTTTCCCCCCTAAAAATTTCCCCCCCAGAAAAACTATCCCGGGATAGTTTTTCCCCCGGAAAAACTATCCCCGGATATTCTTTCCCCCCTTGGTAAATTCTTTCCTCGGGGGAAAGAATATACCGGGATAGATTTTCCCCCATGCTTTTTAATTTTAAAATCATATAAACTTAGAATTTTTAAAAATAATTTGAATAGCTGTACCTTTATTAGCTCAAATACCAATTTTTGTGTAATAAATTTCATTAAAACATGTTTACTCACGATTTTAATTTTGTTTGTAATTTTCTATTTTAGTGTTATAATCAGGGGGAAAGTTTTTACCGTATATTCTTTCCCCCCTTCAAAAATTTGCATAAAGCATAATATTAATTCTGCGCATTCTTTAAAAACACGTCATTAAATTAAAATGATTATTTTGTTTTCATGATACTTTCATAAATTCATAAAATTATTGAAATAAAACCCATAAACTACCTTAACTATTTTAAACCTTAGTTTCCTTAAGCAGCCTAAGCAAAACCCTAAAACCAAGCTAAAATTCATAACAAACGAACAACAATATAAAAAAGAGGGGAGAAAGAATATCCCGGTTTTTAACCGGGATAGTCTTTCCAGGGGGAAAGAATTTACCGAGGGGGGAAAGAATTAACCGGTGTTTTAGCAGGATGGTTTTTCTGGGGGAAAAACTATTCCGGCTTTTTACCGGGATAGATCTTCCGGGGGGAAAAAAGAAGGGGGGAAAATATCCCGCGACACCGGCAAAATTTGGAGTTCCGGTTCCTATTCCGGATTTTTTGGAAAATCTCTATTCCGGTTCCGGGGGTTTCGCAGTTTTATAGGCAGTTCCAATTCCAGATGTTCCGAGCAAAATTTGGAGTTTTGATTCCTCGGATTTTTGGTGAATCTCAGTTCCGGTGTTCCGGGGGTTTTCGCAGTTTTATAGGCAGTTCCGGTTCTGGATGTTCTGGGAAAAATTTGGAATTCTGGTTCCTGTTCCCGATTTTTGGTGAATCTCAATTCCGATTCAGCAGTTCTGCCATCACTAGTAATTGTGATTCTTTGTGTCGAAGCAACAGCAATATATATTATGTTTATATATATTTTCTTTCAGAGAAGATTCCCCAGCAAACAGCGCCAGAAGCGCGGAATCCCCACGTATAGCAGCTCTGGAGAAGAATGAGAAAAATTGGTTTAGCGCCGCAAACGCCCTTCGAGTATACGGTAATTATTATTATTATTATAATTATTGTAATTACCCCCCCCTAATTTTGAGAAGGGGGGTTTAACCCCCCCCCCACTCAGAAGTGGGGGGGGGAGAAAAAGTTAACCCCCCAATTTTGGAAAAATGAAGAAAAAAAATGTCTTTAAAATGACTTCTAACTGCCTCCAAACTTAAGTTTTGAGGTCAAAATGAATGTTTTAAGCAATAGAAAGCTCAAAAATGCAATAAAAAGGGCTTTTTGACCTAAAATTAGCGTTTTTTACCTATTTTTCCTTCAAAATCAAAAAACGATATGGGTAAAATGCACTCCAGAAAAAAAACGATATGGGTATTTTGCATTTCTCGGATTATAACCGCCCCCCCTAATTTGGGGTTTA
>JASAMX010032906.1:0-19749 GCA_030248175.1 Microlaimidae sp. YZB2_3
GTAGTGTGCTTTTCGTTCAGTTACGTATACTTCAGGCAAAGGCTAATATTTTTTTAATATTAAAGAATTTAAACTGTTAATTTATTTACCAAACTTAAGACTAAAAAAAAAGTTTTGGAAGCCAATTATTACAGTTTGAAAGTTGTGAAGTATAACAAATAGTAGAATTATGTATCGAATAGAACTTAACTTACATTTTTAATTTTGCTTTCACACCATTCTTTGGGCTTTTTCTGATCGATTGATGTCATAGGAGCTGGAAAACAAAATTATGAAAAAAAATCACAAAATATCATAAATTTAAGATTAATAAAAACTGAAGGTAAACCCAACGTGGCTGCAACAGTTGATCATTGGATTAAAAAAATGCCCCCTCCCCCATTAAGTAATCACACAAATAACGAGAATTTAACGTCACTTTACTCAAACAAATAATATGTATTAAATCGAATTTAATTGGCTGACAAAGTGACGTCATATTCTCGTGATTTGTATCGTTACTTAATGGAGCATTTTTGATCCAAACAAACAAAATATTGCAGCCACGTTGTGTTTACCTTTAGTTTAAATAAATACTTTTCTTTCTATATTTTATTTTTTTTAATAATTTTCTCAATCCGAAATAAATAAAAATTAAGCCTTTCAAGTCACTCTCCAGAAACTGCTTATTTTATTCCTTGGTTGCTGAAAAAAACCCCAAGAAACAAACATACACATAATCAAATAAGCTTAATAATAAATAAGACTAATTATACTATATTTTTAAAAAAAGATAATAAAACATAGAATCAAAAAACTTTGCATTTACTTACCCTCAAAAGTTCCAAAAATCGTTTTGCTGGAAGGGTCGGATCGTTTTCCACACAATCGATCATTTGATTTACTGTCGCAATATTATCTAAAATAACATTAAAATTGGATTCTTATAATTTTAAAAAATTAAGATGATTCGTGGATAGAAAATGTAAACTCTAACTATAATATTATCTGAAACAAATAATTAATGTTGGGTTCCTGTAATTTAAAAAAATGAAGTGGTTTGTAGGCAGAAATAAAGGTAAATTATAACTATTTAAAGATGATTAAAATGATAGGTGATTAAAAATAATTATAAAAAAAATCCGAACAATAAATTAATTTGTAACAATTGTAACAAGTTTAACTTTAAATTGTAACCATCGTGCTACTTAAATGTTTTTTTTTGCATTAACATGTCAGGATTTTAAAGACCCTCAAAATGTCATATAGTATTTGTGATCACGTCATATGTTTTGCTCTGTGAGAATGGTTGTGGGAGGAGCTGTTTTAGCCAATTAGCACTTAGGAAAAATTGATCTCCAATAAATGAGAGATCTTTATTTTTTCCTAAGCGCTAATTGGCTAAAAGTGGTTCTATAAAGTCATAACTCTCTGAAGATATTTAGCACTGTACATCCGTTTAAATTGGAGGGTTTTGACCATTTTTTCAATTTGAAAATTTTAGTATATAATTTTAGTTTACTGTGTGTCCTACGGTATTGATTTTTGTGTTTTCACTATTACAAGTGCACTTGTAGATTAATTATGTGCGTATAAAGAAACTTTCCTTAATTTGTTTAGCGAAGAGCGATACCTGATGTTCACAAGGGATCAACTTTTGTTATAAATTTTACGATATTAATAAAAAGTTTTTTACGCGTTTTTGTCCAAGCTATGACATTTGTGTTAGTATATAACAATTTGCAACAAGTAAAGTCAAAAATTGTTTTCTTATTATAAAAAACCGAGCGTAGAAAGAAGTTGTTAGAACCTTAACCTTCCTATAAATTACTCATTTAAATGTTAGTTGTGACAATTTACAAAAATAAAATTATACTCACCTTTGGCTATTGTTGAAATACAGTTACATACTTGGCTCATTGCGCTCGTGAGAGTGGTCAAACAAGATCTACCATTCTTTCTACAAAATATTTGTTTATGAAAACAATAAAAATGTTTTCCAATGCCAAACACTACGAAACAGGAAATTGTAATCTTTGTTATTAGGCGTTAAGTTCCAGTGACGTCTTTAAGAAGCATCAGCCGTTAAAATTATCTTTATTTTGGCACTTTTTGTATTTTCGCCGCGTATAGATAAACCAAATATGCGTAACAAAGGAATAAAAAAATAACGACATACAATGTAGTGCCCTAGTTGGGTTACATTTAAAATGGGACAAAACCTCAATGGCGCTTTGGATGGTCTACAGGGTTTTAATTAGAGCTTTTGCCAATAATGGGAATAAGGTTTAAATATAGGGCATGTTACAATTAGGGAAATATGCATTAATTAATTAGGTCCATTACACGGCCCAATTAAACCGTTACAAGCAAAGTACTACGTTAAGCTCTTAAAAACCTCAATTGTGGTGGCCCTATTAAGAGCATACCCAAACTAGGACACTAAATATGTATATATCTGTACAAAATGTCTCATTGCATATTTTTCTTTGTTTTTTTTTGTTAAATATTTTAGGTTAAGAAACAACCGCGATTAAAAACATTATGCTATCATCGTTGTACAATGGTGAGACTGAAAATTACAATGGTGAGACTGAAAATTAAAAAGTAAAAATCTCAGCACCTTATGACTATTTTGTAAAAACGATGATGTTGACGACAAACGTACGAGTGGGAAGAGTTCTCCTCCGGGAGTGGGAAGAGGGGGTGAGCAAAGCGAGGAGCGTGCCAGACGGAACAAACCAGGGTTGAACGAAACCCTGGTTACTGGCAAAGGACACATACAAACGTACAAGTTATCACAATAGTAAGACAAAAAAGTCGTTTGGCGAGTGTCATAAAAAGGGAATTTTTCTTTTAAAACTTATGTGATCAGTTACGGTGATCAAACGTTATATTCATTTCATACACAAACAGCAAAACGAATAAAACATAATGCACATTCTTCGCATAAGTTTTTTAAATAGAACCGTTTTTTGTATTGAAAAATGCTACAGGAAAAGTTTTTAAAAATACTAAAGTAAATTTTGAATTTTTACAAAGCTGCTATATAAATCGAACATTTATATTTTCAGTTACCAAAAATCCTAAGTATGTTTTCGGCTTTAGCAACCGATTTTTAATATCGGGACCACTTAAATTAAAAATCGCTCGATGCTCTTGGGGTGTGGCTAGCACCAACGCAAGTTATACACCAAATGAGGGGATTTAATGCTATCTTTGTGTTGTACTTCATTCTACTGACTTTATTCTACTAAAATCATTTCATAGTAGTATTTAATACTACTTCTAAAAAATTTTCATAGTTCACGTTCAAAATTTTTCTTTGAGGCTAGGAAAAATAAGAAAACAATTGATTTTTTAAGCTTTAGGAATTGTTAAATTTCATATTTATGAAGTATAAGCCAAATTATATGGCATAAAAATAAAGAAAAAATATGATTTCATATATTGCTCAGACACGTTTACTGCCCTAGCTAGGGCGCACCTAGATAGGACCTTTAATAGCTCTTATTAGGGCCATTGAACACCCTAACTAATATGACCCTAAATAGAGCGCACCTAAATTAACGTTCTCAGAAAAAAATTGATTTTCAAAAAAAAACCACTGTCTTGTTATAATTTTCATACATACAAAATTCGCGTCTATTTGGATTTTAATAGGATTAAATCGTAAATTTTGTCAATATGATATTCATTCCTAATAAAAACTCATAATATATTGAATTTATTTTTAGTGAAATAAATAATGAAATGACTTTTTTTCTAAAGGCCCTTATTAGGGGCATAAAAAGCCCTAACTAGGGCACACTTTAATTAGGGCAATAAATATGTAAGCAATATATGAAGTCACGTTTCTTTTATTATTTAAGGCCTGACCGAATTTAAGGCAATTGCCTTAAATTCGGCCACGCCTTAATTTCGGCTACCGACTGTCATTTTTTCAATGGGCATAGTTATGAAATGAACTACTTTTGGCTAAATAGATGACATGACGATCTATCCAGCCATCCTCAGTTAATTTTATAATTTTACCATGGAAAAACTGACGGCCGGTGGCTGAAATTAGTACTGTCCGACTTTAAGTCAGTTGTCTTATATATTTATGTTATTATAAAAAAACTCTTACGCAATAGCCTTTTTAAAGCATCGCTTTCTGCGTTCTTGCATTCTGGCCTTCTCCACCACCGCGTGACTTCCGCTGGGCGCATTTCCTCCGAAACACTCCTGCTCAGCAGTCGCTTTGTTGTCTCCACACATTTGCTCCAACATATCGGGTCTAAAATGTCTTTCAGACTTTTTATACTAAATAAACACAAGTAAGCATTCTTAAAAAAAAGCACAATTGAGTAAAAAAATCATTATGATACTGTTTAAAGGCTGTTCATACTTATGACAAAACGTCCTTTGGACTTTTTCCAAAGGACAAAGTCCAAAGGACAAAACCGAAGGAGAACGTGTTCATACTTCCTTGTCCTTTGGACTTTTCCCTTTGGATTTTGTCCTTTGGATTTTGTCCAAAGGACAAATTCTAAGTAGGTTTCATAGTTCGTCCAAAGGAAAAAGTCCAAAGGACGTTTTGGCTTTTCTAAAATTGTCCTTTGGAATTTGTCCAATAGACGTTTTGTCATAAGTATGAACCTTAACTTAAATTAACAGCCTTAACTTGATTTTCGTGTTTTTGGCTTTAGTTACTGTTTTTTAAGAGTTTTATTATGATAACCAAGAATACATAACAAAAAATGTGTCACTGTGTATTAAATTTCTTCCCTATTCGTGCTTTGACAGAAATTTAACCTCCCGGGGGGTTAAATTTCTGTCAAAGCGATGCACGGAATAATTTACACCCCCGGGGGGGGTGTCAAATTTAACTTTTCGGAGGGTCAAATTTGACCGTCTTTTCTTAAGGCATAAAAAAACCCGCCAAAAAAAGCTAAAAAAACACTTGTATTAATTACAGACAAAATAAATACAAAAACATTCAAAAATATAAAAATAAGTCCACAATTAACTAAAACTCACTCTTATGAAAGAGCGATTAGGAACAAAGGTCTTTTCATGAAAGTTTTAAAGTTATTCACTCGATAAAATGCCTAAGTTTAATACTTTTGAATTAAATTTTATTTATTTGCATTCAATTTTAACCTTTTATACAAACAAATATTGAAATGAAACAGAAATACTGAAATTAAGATTTTAAACTATTTGTGAAATCAAAAAACTTAAAAGGAAAGAAACAAAAATAACGTTCAATTAGAAGGGGATTCAAACCAGGGACCTTGCAAAACAAAAAACTTTCGGTCGAACCAATGGACTACCGCAGCGCGTGTAAACAAAAAATATATAATATACCGAAAAATGTGAAATTCCTACATAAAAAAGTACGGAAAAGTAGGCCATTATAATGAGCCTCTCTATTTAAATGGCAACTTTTATTATAATGGCATAGTAGTCTTTTTAATTCGGCGAATTAAAATGGAAATGAAGCCATTATAATTGCCATTTATTTATTTAACTTTACTTCATATATACGCACAAGTGTAATACTGTCCGGGCCACATGAGTTATACCGTGTTGGACCTCCATTTTAACTCGCCAAATTAAAATGACTTATGCCATTATAATGGAGGGTGCCATTTAAATGGAGAAGCTCATTATAATGGCCGACTTTGACTTACTTTTTTATATAGGAGTTGCACATTTTTCGTTATATAATATATTTTTGGTGTCACGACGTCGGTATAAACACTCTTTATAAACTGTGTTTTCTATCGTAACCATAATTTTGTCAAAAACGTACGTTGTGTTCGAGCAATATTTCTATTTTTACGTGTTTTGTGTAATTTAAAAAAGATGTTGAAATAATTTTATTCTGCATAAATGTTCTAACAAATCTAGAGTTGTATTTCTTAAAATTATATGATTTTTTGCTCAGTTTAATTGAATTTTTTTTAATTGATAAAGAAGATGATGAAAAATTTTATTCAAATATTCTATGAGCTACAATTTTATGTTTTTCTTCTTTAAAAATAAATAAATCAGAAAGTAATCGACCAGTCTAATACTTTTTTATGGTTTATTTTATATGACATTTTGTTATTTCCTGTCGTTTTCGTGATTTTTTTATTTACTGCCTTTATTTTTTTGTTCCAACTACGGGAGTTAAATTTGACCCCCCGGGGGGTTAAATTTAACCCCCTGGGCGGATAAATTTCTGTCAAAGCGATGCACGGATAGGGAAGAAATTTAATATACAGTGATACATTCTTTGTTATGTATTCTTGTTATAACTTAATAAGTTTAAAGGTATTATTATATAACATGGTCACAATTCAAATTTAATGATTTATCTGGATTATTGCGCATAAATAAACATTTGCACCCAGTGAATAGCGAAACTCCTCTTAGCAGCGTTTTACAGTTACTGAAACTGCACGGTCCAGTAAGTTAAGGGTCATTTAAATTATAAAAAAACTTTTCGCTTAAAAAATCACTTGAATAACTAATGATTTATTTATTATTCATTTTCCAAAATTTAAGAATCCCCGAAGCATAATTTAACATACAGTGGGTACTCTGTATCGGTCTTTGGAGCCGTCAGCAAAGAATTTTGGATATGTCGGTAAAAATTTGGGAAATTGGAGCCGAGTGTAAAATAATGAGTTTGCGTTAGGTTTTGGATTGCGCTTCGGCGTAGAAGTTTTAGTAAGCTCACACTATTGGCTTCGAGTTTCTTATTTCGGGCTCTAAGTTCCATCCCCAAGTGCCCTCGGCTCCAACGATCGTATGTATATCGAGGTTTTTTAATCAACATACCGGGCAGGCCCACCCGGTGGCGGGGGACCGTTGGGTGGCGGGGGACCGTTGAAGCCAGTAGGAGGGGGCAGATCCGATTCGGACATGGGGAGTCTGGCCACGTAATTCGGTATCCTGAACCCTTTGAACTGGCCGTTATTCATGCACTCGTTCACTTTTTCAAACAGTATATTAAATGCACAGGGAAGACCGGTTTCTAAAACAAATACTTTCACTCATATGTTTTGGATTTTTTTTTGTTTAAAGGTCCGGTAATGATATATTATAAAGATGACATTATAGAGTAGCTTAGGCCCTGTCAATTATGTACCTTAACATTTTGCTATAGATTCTAAAGGTATGGTAGTGGCATTTCCATTTCATTCAGGCAATTATCACTAAAAAATTTTGAAAACAATTTTTAAAATCTTATTTACTCGGCTAACCACAAGATCCGGACCATTTGACTCTATTTGTAACTGCAGGAAAAAAACCACGAATAAAATTAAAATATTTGGTCCAGAGTGTGTAAAATAAGAATTAAAAGTTCTATTTTAGGTAAGTTAGGAACGTTTTTTTAATTTATTTTAGAAATATTAAAGGGTTTTCCTTGTATCTAAATGCTAAAAATACAAAAAAATCTAAATAACGGTCTTAAATGATTCAAAAACGAACTTATGATTCATATGTCCTTTTAAAATTTTAAACGAAGTATGAACCAGACATAGGTGTACAATGGTTTTGGTTAAAATTAAATAAAAGTAAATAAATTGTTATTCTATGATTAATTTTAAGTTTAAAAAGTTTTTTACAACAATAGTTATCAATTGTAAATAGTTTTAGTTTTTTTTTTTAAATTTGCAATTTGCAAAACAGAAAAAAACATTATGTGATGGCAAATCTGGATTTTTCCATTATTGTATGTTAAGTATTTTGAAATCAGCATATTCCTATAAATGTAAATCTAAGATTGAGCCATGATAATTCAAACCGAATGTTATTTTGGTTTAAACAAAATAAATTATAATTCATCATTTAAATCTTGCACTTACCATCGGTGTTATCAGGAGGTGCTAGAACTTCGCATCCTACTCTAAATTTAAAAAAAAATTATTAAAATAGAAATGAAACGGTGTGAAAAAATATTACAAAAATAATAATAATCTAATAAAGATAAATGACTACTTGACTATTAGTTTTCATCACAAAATCTAATTATTCACAAGCGTTTTGGCAAGATTTGAAAAAATTGAAACTGGGAAATTCGAAGCAGAAAGTTTAAAAACACTAAACATACCTAAGTCTAAAACTTTTTTTTAATTCTTATTTTTATTTTCGCGACGACAGCTTCCGGTAAATTGAAGGCAAATAAAAGGTTTCGAAGGGAGCTATGGAAGGTATGTTGGATCGCAGGAATGCAGCAAAATAGTTGGAGGCAGGGAGCAGTGCGTGAGATCTTAACAAAGTCCCTCGGAAGGCAGGTGGCACTGTTCGCTATGTTACAGATTTACAAACTAGGAGGAAGTTTGCCGCTTAAACTGTCTTGGGAAGAGGTAGGAATCATGTCAAAACAAATAAATTTTCAATAGAGGCAGAAAAATTTGCGATGGAGGCAAGTAAAAATTGGCTTTCCTGTATGAGACAATTAGCATTACTGGGCCAATACACGATTGTGCAGCTTATCAAAGTTTTTTATATGGTTCAACTTTTAAAATTTATAAAATATAAATAGCGCACTAAAAAATTTAAACAATCATTTTTTAATGTGTTGCTCTTTCAATTGATATACTTTTATTAAAAATGTTTATAATTAAACAGTGGTGTTTATAGACTGTCCTCATAAGTAGACGCTACAAATTGGCTGTGACAGGACTGTAATATTAATTACTAAGGGCTGATTTAAACTATTCAAAAGCGTGTTGAACTTTTTGACCTACTTGTACAAACTAGCATGTTTTGCTGCATTAATGTGGTCTAATATTAATTCACATGTTTCATAAAACTATATGCCGAAGCTAAATTTCCCTCTTTAAACATCGTTCAATATTTTCCGGATTCTCGTTAAGACATGTCATAAAACTTCCAAGCAAGCATTAGAAACGCAAAAACCTTAAATAAATAATTAGTTAATATTTTAACGTATTGATAGTCCGCGTAGTTGCGGTTTATTAATTTGAAAAAAGAAGTTTAGAAACACATTTTTTAAAAATTGAATTAAAGTAGTTTAGTCCACTTCATTTTAAGACGAAACGAGGGAGAAAAAAAAGGTTTTAAGCGGAAGGAGTTCCGGAGTCCCGCCTCCTGACCGATTTCAAGAGTACTTTAAAAGTAAAGAATTTCAAGCGTAGTTATGCTCGAAATATGTTCATATTTTTCTATTTGCATCTTTAGGACCTTTTTTCTGTTTTTTATAAGTTTTGAAAAAAAATTAGTTTATTCAGCAAATTAGTTTTAAAATAGATCCGGAGCCCTGAGGATTGCTCCTCCTAAAAGCAGAACTCGGAGCTTTGGGAAACATCATTAATTGTAACTCGTTTAAAATCATATTTTTTCCTAAATAATGCTAACCGTCTTCCAAATAACAAAAAAAAACACATCAAAACAACTCAAATATTATTAAAACAAAGCATTTTCTCTTTTGGATATGCTTCATTGCTTTTTTTTCTTTCTCATATGCTTCCCGGCGTTTGAGCTGTTTTTAAACTTCAATACGCTTTTTTAATCATTAAAGTTACACTTCTGGGGCGGGTCCACTAAACGCGTGCTGACTAGGTGCTATCTCAGCACGTTGTTTAAAACTCGTGTTAATTTTTTAATTTCTGGGTTTTTTCTTGAGAAAACTTATGGGACTCTTTTTTCAGATAGAATAAATTAATATTAAAGAGTTTTATGCATATTGCTTTTTGAAATAAAATTTAATAAAGCCTTAAACCGTAGTTAGAAGTTTTGCTAACCCGTAACTAGGGGTTATTGCTTTAATAGTTTGTATATACAACAAATACGTATAAAATTAATAAAATATCAATTTGTGCCATGCAAACAAAAAGTTCTGTTAAGATTTTTTGGAGAAAAAAGGTAGAAATTAAAACATTAACAAGAGTTTTAAACAACGTGCTAAAATAACACCTAGTTTACCACGCCTTTAGTGGACCCGCACCTACATTATTCAGTCTTGCGAGAAGAGTTTTAAGCGGGCAAAATCATGAGTTTTAGTTTTATTTGGCAGGCCGGTCAAAATTTGGTTTACTCACTGGCGAGGCAGACGATTAAAAAAACAATACAAAGAATTTAAAAGAATAGAAAATACGGGCCAAGGTTTGGCCCAGGCCGTACCGAAACTGAAAAATTCGGGCTGAATAGGGCCGTCGGTATTTCGACCCGCTCGCAATTTTACTATTTAACGCGTTAAGAGATTTCAAAAACTTCTAGTGTTTTTAATTAAAAATGCTGCAAATTGTGTTTATGTTTAAAACACCATATAGAAGAGAAATAGTGATGATAAAAGAGAAAATGCTTTGTTTTAATAATATTTGAGTTGTTTTGATGTGTTTTTTTTTGTTATTTAGAAGAGCGCTTAGCATTATTTAGGAAAAAAATAATTTTAAACGAGTTCAATTAATGATGTTTTCCCAAAGCTCCGAGTTTTTTTTTAGGAGGAGCAATCCTCAGGGCTTACGGATCTATTTTAAAACTAATTTGCTGAATAAACTAATTTTTTTTCAAAACTTATAAAAAACAGAAAAAAGGTCCTAAAGATGCAAATAGAAAAATATGAACATATTTCGAGCATAACTACGCTTGAAATTCTTTACTTTTAAAGTACTCTTGAAATCGGTCAGGAGGCGGGACTCCGGAACTCCTTCCGCTTAAAACCTTTTTTTTCTCCTCGTTTGTCTTAAAATGAAGGTGGCAGCAAATGATTTCTAATTCAATTTTTAAAAAAATGTGTTTCTAAACTTCTTTTTTCAAATTAATAAACCGCAACTACGCGGACTATCAATACGTTAAAATATTAACTAATTATTTATTTGAAGGTTTTTGCGGTTTCTAATGCTTGCTTGGACAGTTTTATGACATGTCTTAACGAAAATCCTAAAAAATATTGAACGAGATACATGTTTAACCAGGTAAATTTAGCTTCGGTCATATAGTTTTATGAAACATGTAAATTAATATTAGACCACATTAATTAAAACATGCTATTTTTTACAAGTAGGTCAAAGTTCAACACGCTTTTGAAAGAAGACCCAAATCGTCTTTAGTAATTAATATTACAGTCCTGTCACACCAATTTGTCATACGTTTACTTATGAGGACAGTCTATAAACACCACTGTTTAATTATAAACATTTTTTAATAAAAGTATATCAATTGAAAGAGCAACATCATTAAAAATGATTGTTTAAATTTTTTTAGTGCGCTATTTATATTTTATAAATTTTAAAAGTTGAACTATATAAAAAACTTTGCATAAGCTGCACAATCGTGTCTTGGCCCAGTAATTGCTAATTGTCTCATACATGTAAGCCAGTTTTTACTTGCCTCCATCGCAAATTTTTCTGCCTCTATTGAAAATTTTTTTGGTTTTAACATGATTCCTACCTCTTCCCAAGACAGTTTAAGCGGCAAACTTCCTCCTAGTTTGTAAATTCTGTAACATAGCGAACAGTGCCACCTGCCTTCCGAGGGACTTTGGTTTCTACGCACTGGCTCCTTCCTGCCTCCAACTATTTTGCTGCATTCCTACGATCCAACATACCTTCCATAGCTCCCTTCGAAACCTTTTATTTGCCTTCAATTTACCGGAAGCTGTCGTCACGAAAATAAAAATAAGAATTAAAAAAAAAGTTTTAGACTTAGGTATGTTTAGTGTTTTTAAACTTTCTGCTTAAATTTCCCAGTTTCAATTTTTTCAAATCTTGCCAAAACGCTTGTGAATAATTAGATTTTATGATGAAAACTAATAGTCAAGTAGTCATTTATCTTTATTAGATTATTATTATTTTTGTAATATTTTTTCACACCGTTTCATTTCTATTTTAATAATTTTTATTTTTAAATTTAGAGTAGGATGCGAAGTTCTAGCACCTCCTGATAACACCGATGGTAAGTGCAAGATTTAAATGATGAATTATAATTTATTTTGTTTAAACCAAAATAACATTCGGTTTGAATTATCATGGCTCAATCTTAGATTTACATTTATAGGAATATGCTGATTTCAAAATACTTAACATACAATAATGGAAAAATCCAGATTTGCCATCACATAATGTTTTTTTCTGTTTTGCAAATTGCAAATTTAAAAAAAAAAACTAAAACTATTTACAATTGATAACTATTGTTGTAAAAAACTTTTTAAACTTAAAATTAATCATAGAAGTAACAGATTTATTTACTTTTATTTAATTTTAACCAAAACCATTGTACACCTATGTCTGGTTCATACTTCGTTTAAAATTTTAAAAGGACATATGAATCATAAGTTCGTTTTTGAATCATTTAAGACCGTTATTTAGATTTTTTTGTATTTTTAGCATTTAGATACAAGGAAAACACTTTAATATTTCTAAAATAAATTAAAAAAACGTTCCTAACTTACCTAAAATAGAACTTTTAATTCTTATTTTACACACTCTGGACCAAATATTTTAATTTTATTCGTGGTTTTTTTTCCTGCAGTTACAAATAGAGTCAAATGGTCCGGATCTTGTGGTTAGCCGAGTAAATAAGATTTTAAAAATTGTTTTCAAAATTTTTTAGTGATAATTGCCTGAATGAAATGGAAATGCCACTACCATACCTTTAGAATCTATAGCAAAATGTTAAGGTACATAATTGATAGGGCCTAAGCTACTTTATAATGTCATCTTTATAATATATCATTACCGGACCTTTAAACAAAAAAAATCCAAAACATATGAGTGAAAGTATTTGTTTTAGAAACCGGTCTTCCCTGTGCATTTAATATACTGTTTGAAAAAGTGAACGAGTGCATGAATAACGGCCAGTTCAAAGGGTTCAGGATACCGAATTACGTGGCCAGACTCCCCATGTCCGAATCAGATCTGCCCCCTCCTACTGGCTTCAATGGTCCCCCGCCACCCAACGGTCCCCCGCCACCGGGTGGGCCTGCCCGGTATGTTCATAAAAAAACCTCGATATACATACGGTCGTTGGAGCCGAGGGCACTTGGGGATGGAACTTAGAGCCCGAAATAAGAAACTTGAAGCCAATAGTGTGAGCTTACTAAAACTTCTACGTCGAAGCGCAATCCAAAACCTAACGGAAACTCATTATTTTACACTCGGCTCCAATTTCCCAAATTTTTACCAACATATCCAAAATTCTTTGCTGACGGCTCCAAAGACCGATACAGAGTACCCACTGTATGTTAAATTATGCTTCGGGGATTCTTAAATTTTGGAAAATGAATAATAAATAAACCATTAGTTATTCAAGTGATTTTTTAAGCGAAAAGTTTTTTTATAATTTAAATGACCCTTAACTTACTGGACCGTGCAGTTTCAGTAACTGTAAAACGCTGCTAAGAGGAGTTTCCTTATTCACTGGGTGCAAATGTTTATTTATGAGCAATAATCCAGATAAATCATTAAATTTGAATTGTGACCATGTTATATAATAATACCTTTAAACTTATTAAGTTATAACAAGAATACATAACAAAGAATGTATCACTGTATATTAAATTTCTTCCCTATCCGTGCATCGCTTTGACAGAAATTTATCCGCCCAGGGGGTTAAATTTAACCCCCCGGGGGGTCAAATTTAATTCCCCTAGTTGGAACAAAAAAATAAAGGCAGTAAATAAAAAAATCACGAAAACGACAGGAAATAACAAAATTTCATATAAAATAAACCATAAAAAAGTATTAGACTGGTCGATTACTTTCTGATATTATTTATTTTTAAAGAAGAAAAACATAAAATTGTAGCTCATAGAATATTTAAATAAAATTTTTCATCATCTTCTTTATCAATTAAAAAAAATTCAATTAAACTGAGCAAAAAATCATATAATTTTAAGAAATACAACTCTAGATTTGTTAGAACATTTATGCAGAATAAAATTATTTCAACATCTTTTTTAAATTACACAAAACACGTAAAAAATAGAAATATTGTCCGAACACAACGTACGTTTTTGACAAAATTATGGTTACGAGAGAAAACACAGTTTATAAAGAGTGTTTATACCGACGTCGTGGCACCAAAAATATATTATATAACGAAAAATGTGCAACTCCTATATAAAAAAGTAAGTCAAAGTCGGCCATTATAATGAGCTTCTCCATTTAAATGGCACCCTCCATTATAATGGCATAAGTCATTTTAATTTGGCGAGTTAAAATGGGAGTCCAACACGGTATAACTCATGTGGCCCGGACAGTATTACACTTGTGCGTATATATGAAGTAAAGTTAAATAAATAAATGGCAATTATAATGGCTTCATTTCCATTTTAATTCGCCAAATTAAAAAGACTACTATGCCATTATAATAAAAGTTGCCATTTAAATAGAGAAGCTCATTATAATGGCCTACTTTTCCGTACTTTTTTATGTAGGAATTTCACATTTTTCGGTATATTATATATTTTTTGTTTACACGCGCTGCGGTAGTCCATTGGTTCGACCGAAAGTTTTTTGTTTTGCAAGGTCCCTGGTTAGAATCCCCTTCTAATTGAACGTTATTTTTGTTTCTTTCCTTTTAATTTTATTGATTTTACAAATCGTTTAATATCTTAATTTCAATATTTTTGTTTTATTTCAATTCTTAAAATATTTGTTTGCATAAAAGGTTAAAATTGAATGCAAATAAATAAAATTTATTTCAAAATAATCAAACTTAGGCGTTTTTTCGTGTGAATATTTTTAAAACTTTAGTGAAAAGACCTTTGTTCCTAATCGCTCTTTCATAAGAGTGAGTTTTAGTTAATTGTGGACTTATTTTTATATTTTTGAATGTTTTTGTATTTATTTTGTCTGTAATTAATACAAGTGTTTTTTTAGCTTTTTTTGGCGGGTTTTTTTATGCCTTAAGAAAAGACGGTCAAATTTGACCCTCCGAAAAGTTAAATTTGACACCCCCCCGGGGGTGTAAATTATTCCGTGCATCGCTTTGACAGAAATTTACCCCCCCGGGAGGTTAAATTTCTGTCAAAGCACGAATAGGGAAGAAATTTAATACACAGTGACACATTTTTTGTTATGTATTCTTGGTTATCATAATAAAACTCTTAAAAAACAGTAACTAAAGCCAAAAACACGAAAATCAAGTTAAGGCTGTTAATTTAAGTTAAGGTTCATACTTATGACAAAATGTCTATTGGACAAATTCCAAAGGACAATTTTAGAAAAGCCAAAACGTCCTTTGGACAAGCCAAAACGTCCTTTGGACTTTTTCCTTTGGACTTTTTCCTTTGGACGAACTATGAAACCTACTTAGAATTTGTCCTTTGGACAAAATCCAAAGGGAAAAGTCCAATGGACAAGGAAGTATTAACACGTTCTCCTTTGGTTTTGTCCTTTGGACTTTGTCCTTTGGACAAAGTCCACAAAGGACGTTTTGTCATAAGTATGAACAGCCTTTAAACAGTATCATAATGATTTTTTTACTCAATTGTGTTTTTTTTAAGAATGCTTACTTGTGTTTATTTAGTATAAAAAGTCTGAAAGACATTTTAGACCCGATATGTTGGAGCAAATGTGTGGAGACAACAAAGCGACTGCTGAGCAGGAGTGTTTCGGAGGAAATGCGCCCAGCGGAAGTCACGCGGTGGTGGAGAAGGCCAGAATGCAAGAACGCAGAAAGCGATGCTTTAAAAAGGCTATTGCGTAAGAGTTTTTTTATAACAACATAAATATATAAGACAACTGACTTAAAGTCGGTCAGTACTAATTTCAGCCACCGGCCGTCAGTTTTTCCATGGTAAAATTATAAAATTAACTGAGGATGGCTGGATAGATCGTCATGTCATCTATTTAGCCAAAAGTAGTTGATTTCATAACTATGCCCATTGAAAAAATGACAGTCGGTAGCCGAAATTAAGGCGTGGCCGAATTTAAGGCAATTGCCTTAAATTCGTTCAGGCCTTAAATAATAAAAGAAACGTGACTTCATATATTGCTTACATATTTTTTGCCCTAATTAAAGCGTGCCCTAGTTAGGGCTTTTTATGCCCCTAATAAAAGCCTTTAGAAAAAAAGTCATTTCATTATTTACTTCACTAAAAATAAATTCAATATATTATGAGTTTTTATTAGGAATGAATATCATATTGACAAAATTTACGATTTAATCCTATTAAAATCCAAATAGACGCGAATTTTGTATGTATGAAAATTATAACAAGACAGTGTTTTTTTTTGAAAATCAATTTTTTTCTGAGAACATTAATTTAGGTGCGCTTTATTTAGGGTCATATTAGTTAGGGTGTTCAATGGCCCTAATAAGAGCTATAAAAGGTCCTATCTAGGTGCGCCCTAGCTAGGGCAGTAAACGTGTCTGAGCAATATATGAAGTCATATTTTTTCTTTATTTTTATGCCATATAATTTGGCTTATACTTCATAAATATGAAATTTAACAATTCCTAAAGTTTAAAAAATCAATTGTTTTCTTATTTTTCCTAGCCTCAAAGAAAAATTTTGAACGTGAACTATGAAAATTTTTTAGAAGTAGTATTAAATACTACTATGAAATGATTTTAGTAGAATAAGGTCAGTAGAATGAAGTACAACACAAAGATAGCATTAAATCCCCTCATTTGGTGTATAACTTGCGTTGGTGCTAGCCACACCCCAAGAGCATCGAGCAATTTTTAAATTAAGTGGTCCCGATATTAAAAATCGGTTGCTAAAGCCGAAAACATACTTAGGATTTTTGGTAACTGAAAATATAAATGTTCGATTTATATAGCAGCTTTGTAAAAATTCAAAATTTACTTAGTATTTTTAAAAACTTTTCCTATAGCATTTTTCAATACAAAAAACGGTTCTATTTAAAAAAACTTATGCGAAGAATGTGCATTATGTTTTATTCGTTTTGCTGTTTGTGTATGAAATGAATATAACGTTTGATCACCGTAACTGATCACATAAGTTTTAAAAGAAAAAATCCCTTTTTATGACACTCGCCAAACGACTTTTTTGTCTTACTATTGTGATAACTTGTACGTTTGTATGTGTCCTTTGCCAGTAACCAGGGTTACGTTCACCCTGGTTTGTTCCGTCTGGCACGCTCATCGCTTCTACTTTCGCCCCTCTTCCCACTCCCGGAGGAGCATTCTCCCCGCTTTTACGTTTGTCGTCAACATCATCGTTTTTACAAAATAGTCATAAGGTGCTGAGATTTTTACTTTTTAATTTTCAGACTCACCATTGTAATTTTAAGTCTCACCATTGTACAACGATGATATCATAATGTTTTAAATCGCGGATGTTTATTAACCTAAAATATTTAACGAAAAAAAACAAAGAAAAATATGCAATAATACATTTTATACAGATATATACATATTTAGTGTTCCTAAGTTTGGGTATGCACTTAATAGGGCCACCACAATTGAGGTTTTTAAGAGCTTAACGTAGTACTTTGCTTGTAACGGTTTAATTCGGCCGTATAATAGACTTAATTACTTAATGCATCATTTCCCCTTTAATTGTAACATGCCCTATATTTAAACCTTATTTTTGCCATTATTGCCAAAACCTCTAATTAAAACCCTGTAGACCATCCAAAGCGCCATTAAGGATTTTGTCCCATTTTAAATGTAACCCAATTAGGGCACTATCTTGTATGTCGTTATTTTTTTATTCCTTTGTTACGCATATTTCGTTTATATATACCACGGCGAAAGTACAAAAAGTGCCAAAATAAAGATAATTTTAACGGCTGATGCTTCTTAAAGACGTCACTGGAATTTAACGCCTAATAACAAAGATTACAATTTCCTGTTTCGTCATGTTTGGCATTGGAAAACGTTTTTATTGTTTTCATAAACAAATATTTTGTAGAAAGAATGGTCGATATTGTTCGCCCTCTTAGAGCGCGATGAGCCAAGTATGTAACTGTACTTCAACAATGCCAAAGGTGAGTATAATTTTATTTTTGTAAATTGTCACAACTAACATTTAAATGAGTAATTTATAGAAAGTGTTAAGAGTTCTAACAACTTCTTTCTACGCTCGGTTTTTTATAATAAGAAAACAATTTTTGACTTTACTTGTTGCAAATTGTTACTGTAGTAACACCAAATGTCATAGCTTTAAAAAAAACACCTAAAAAACTTTTTATTAATATCGTAAAATTTTATACCAAAAGTTGATCCCTTGTAAACATCAGGTATCGCTCTTCGCTAAACAAATTAAGGAAAGTTTCTTTATACGCACATAATTAATATACAAGTGCACTTGTAATAGTGAAAACACAAAAATCAATACCATAGGACACACGGTAAACTGAAATTATGTGCTCAAAGTCTCAGAATGAAAAAATGGTCAAAACCCTCCAATTTAAACGGAAGTTGTTTAGTGTTAAATATTTTTACAAATTTATGACTTTATAGAATCACTTTTAGCCAATTAGCGCTTAGGAAAAAATGAAGATCTCTCATTCATTACAGATCATTTTTTCCCAAGTGCTAATTAATTGGCTAAAACAGGTCCTCTCACAACCATTCTCAGCAAAACATATGACGTGATCACGAATACTATATGACATTTTAAGGGTCCTTAAAATCCTGACATGTTAATGCAAAAAAAAAACATTTAAGTAGCACGATGGTTACAATTTAAAGTTAAACTTGTTACAATCGTTACAAATTAATTTATTGTTCGGATTTTTTTTATAATTATTTTTAATCACCTATCATTTTAATCATCTTTAAATAGTTATAATTTACCTTTATTTCTGCCTACAAACCACTTCATTTTTTTTAAATTACAGGAACCCAACATTAATTATTTGTTTCAGATAATATTATAGTTAGAGTTTACATTTTCTATCCACGAATCATCTTAATTTTTTAAAATTATAAGAATCCAATTTTAATGTTATTTTAGATAATATTGCGACAGTAAATCAAATGATCGATTGTGTGGAAAACGATCCGACCCTTCCAGCAAAACGATTTTTGGAACTTTTGAGGGTAAGTAAATGCAAAGTTTTTTGATTCTATTTTTTATTATCTTTTTTTAAAAATATAGTATAATTAGTCTTATTTATTATTAAGCTTATTTGATTATGTGTATGTTTGTTTCTTGGGGTTTTTTTCAGCAACCAATGAATAAAATAAGCAGTTTCTGGAGAGTGACTTGAAAGGCTTAATTTTTATTTATTTCGGATTGAGAAATATATTAACAAAAAATAAAATATAGAAAGAAAAGTATTTATTTAAACTAAAGGTAAACACAACGTGGCTGCAACAGTTGTTTGTTGGATTAAAAAATGCCCCCATTAAGTAACCATTCAAATCACGAGAATCTGACGTCACTTTGTCAGCCAATTAAATTCGATTTAATACAGAGTATTTGTGTGATAAAGTGACGTCAAATTCTCGTTATTTGTGTGATTACTTAATGGGGAGGGGGCATTTTTTAATCCAATGAACAACTGTTGCAGCCACGTTGAATTTACCTTCAGTTTTTATTAATCTTAAATTTATGATATTTTGTGATTTTTTTTTCATAATTTTGTTTTCCAGCTCGATGACATCAATCGATCAGAAAAAGCCCAAGAATGGTGTGAAAGCAAAATTAAAATGTAACGAAACTCATTCGATACATAATTCGACGATTTGTTATACTTCGCAACTTTTAAACTGTAATAATTGGCTTCCAAAACTTTTTTTTAGTCTTAAGTTTGGTAAATAAATTAACAGTTTAAATTCTTTAATATTAAAAAAATATTAGCCTTTGCCTGAAGTATACGTAACTGAACGAAAAGCACACTA
>JASAMX010032908.1:0-15711 GCA_030248175.1 Microlaimidae sp. YZB2_3
TGTTCTTCGTTCAGTTACGTATTGCTGAAGTCGAAGGGCGTGGCGAGGGGAAACGGGAAAGCCACATATAAAGGGGGAATTGGGAATCGCCGGACCCTGCACAGATCTATGCGCGTGACAGTTTGGTGTTTATTTACCATTCTTCTGTGTGTTGATTGTCTTAGATTGAGAATGTCGTTTAAATTCAAGTGACGTAAGAAAACTTTCTCATGGTCTAAAATAAGTGTGCAGTAAAATAAACAGGTATATTGTGTGAATTTATTTTTTATCAGCGTTTTAAGTCCACCTTGCAATATAGGATAAATATGTAGCAAAATAACAAGAACTATCAATAACTTTTTTTTTGAAAAAGCTCGCAAGTATTTTTTAACTTAATCATTTTCTTTGTGTCCACAATGTCGACATCTGCGGTCAAACTCGAAATGCTATTGAAAAAAATATAGCAAAAATAAAAAAAGCTCTTTTTGTTAAAAAAACAAACTGGCCAAAATTATTGAGAATGTTTGCCGATTATTTTTCAAGCAATGGTGCGGAAGGAAACAAGATTTAACCAAAACAGGTTGTATGCAATGGACAAAAAATTAGTCTGTAAAACTTGTCAGTTAAACACAAATAACTGATCTATTTATGACTTGTTTATTTATATCCTTCAACCAAGCGTCTTTGCGACCGAGCACGTTATACAATTTATCTTCCAATGAACTGTTATTTGGCAACATATTACAATTTTTTTGTATAATGTGCAATTTATTGGGTTTTTATCATTTTCCATGATGGTAATTTATGTTTGTCTTTTATTTTTAGCTGTATTAAAAATATAATTTGAGAGTTCGTGATTTTTCCAGTGAAGTTCATATCCGTCCGAACCTAATGTAATAATGTAAAAGGAAAAAATCACAACTGGAACTGGGATTTTTAACGTTATTGTGAAACAAATTACAATTGTATAACTACAAGCTGAAAGTGCATATGACTTTTAGTAAGAAAGAATTATAGAACAAGCTCTGCATAAGCATTTTTTTTGTGCGTTTTGAAAGTCAAAGCTTCATTTTCAAAATTTAATATTCAGTCATTGGAAACGATCCTATGTTATAAATAAAGGCTGTAGCGGAACTATAATTATTGAAAAAAGTGAACCCACCGTCATTGAAATTTCTGTGATCAAATATATTAAATGGAAAACGGTTCTGCTGCTCCTCTTCCATCTATGCTGCAACAGCACGTTGGAAATGGAACCGCGGACATTTCACTTACTAGCAGCTCAGAGGACCAAGTTGACCGGGACCGAATTGTGCCGCAAAGTGAACAGGGACGGAAGGCTGTACCGCCGCAGCCTCCGCCGCGGCGCTCCCTGACGACCAATCCGCTGCAATGCGCCACCTGCAGCAAGACCAACCTCCCACGCTCACAGACTTGGTGGTGTCGCACTTGCGCTAAACCAATATGCAGGTAAGTGGTTTAATTGCAATACTTTCATTTCATACATGGGCAAGGGCAAGTTGGTCCATAGTGTTGAGTGGCAGTGCCGTGCCCAGGGGGGGCGTCCCCCTCCCCGAAATCCGGCGAAGCCGGAATTTTTCGTAAGGGGGGACCCTTACGTTTTTTAAGTGTTGAAAGAGAAAAAAATATTTCTTTAATTTTGATACAGAAACTTTCCTAATGCCTTCCAAAAGCATATTAATAGTCAAAAAACCAAAATTTTTCCGCTGCGCAGGTATTTAAAATTAACAATTTATCTTAGTTTTTTGATTTAAAATCGATTATTCCGTTCAGTAAGGCATACAGATAAGTGAACAAAAAAGAAAAACCCGATTTTTTCCAAAAAAAAAAACGCACCCTCATATTATCTCCTTCAATACAACTCAAAACTCAAATTTAAAGGTCTTATTGAAATCTACGCCAAAAATTAGAATAAAAAAAGTTGTTTTTCACCTATTTTAAATCCAAAATTTGAAAAATATGACATTTTAAAAATTTTGAATTTTTTTCTCGAAAACGAGTTCACCTATGCTGTGTTTGGAATATCGGTATTTTTTAACCTTTAGAACTACATGCATAAAATATAACATCCTAAACGATTAAGACTCGCTCTTTTACGTGGTAACCTTTGTTTTTAACCTAGTCGCACCAGTTTTTTATAATAGGGTGTTTTTGTGAAAAAACGCTGTGAAGAAATTTGAGTGCTTTTTCCAAAAAAACACCATGAAAATCACTTAAAATTTAATAACAACTTCTAAAAGTGTGTTTTAACTTCAAAAACATATAAAAACGGCATTTAAAATAAATTACTTGTCATATGGGGCATTTTACAAAAATGTAAAATTTATTATTGTGACAAAAAAATAAAAAAACAGAAAAAAAAATATTTTAAAAATTAAAAAAATATTCCATCACTGTTTTTATTTACTTAAATGTTTGTGCGACGTTGTTAAAAATAATTCCCGAGTTTAAAAACAGAGCTTCATAGGTGTTTTTGGTCGGGTCCGCTAGGGGGACCACCCCCGGGTGGAAGGCCAAATTTTTTAAAGAGGGGGGAGGTCCAGGGGGGTCCGGACCGCCCTGGCTTTTTAGCGGGGGTTTGATCCCGGGTGCAAGATTTCAAATTTAGGGGGGGGGGTCAGGGGGGTCCAATTTTTTAGCAAAATTTTTTTAACTCAATAATTTAAGTGTTTTTAGGTCTAATATTGAATTTTATGTATTAAAACAGCCTATTTAGGCCTAAAAAGAGCATTTAAACACTGTTTTTAACTAAAAACCCGTGTTTTTGACAGTAAATAAAAAAATATACTTCCAAATTGGTCGGGAGGGGGAAGGGGGGTCAGCCTCGCTAGGGGGGATCAGGCCGGACCGCTCTCGAGCTTTGGGGGGAGGGGGGGCCCCCTGAATTTTTTCTAGGGAGGGGTCCAAAATTTTGGCTCTAGGGGGTGCACCCCTCTGTCCCCCCCAAAAAACACCTATGCAGAGCTTCAGCCAAGAAAATGTTTAAAAAATGATTAAAATTTGCATAAAATCACTAAACTGTGAAAAATATTTTTCCAAACTGCTTTTATGGGGTAAAAACAGCGTAGATTTAATAAAAATAGTTTTTGTAGCTCTAAAATTGACAAAAAATTACAATTATAGACAAAAAAGTAAAAATGATATTTTTCGAACTTTTTTCTCTCTATTTAAAAGTTTAAATAAATCCAAAATTATTGCAAAAAATAACTTTCCTGGGGTAAAAAATTGTGTGTTAATTTTCAAACTTTTTTTCTAAACAATTGGAGAGCTTGAAAATGTTTTTTTTAAATAACTTAAGAATGAAGTGTGTAAGAGCCGATTTTCGAAGTCTTTTTTTAGGAAAAAGTGGTGTTTTTTTTGTGGAAAAAGTGACCAAAAAAACACCCTTTTTTCTAATTTTCTTATTTAATAGGATATATTTATGAAAAAATGGTTATTTTAAGGCGGTGCCAAAAAGTGTTGTTTTTTTTCTCTTACCTATACATGGTTAATTAAACTATTATAAACACTATTATCCCTTTATTAACGTTTTAAACACATGTTTTAAATGTATAGGTAAAGAAAAAACTTTAAATTTTGTAGTAAGTATCATCTGGAATTAAAATTTCTAGTGTATTTTAGCGCCTTAAATTAAAAATTTCCCCTCCCCGGGGGGGGGGCATTCCGCCCCCGGACTCTCCTGACAAGGGGCTCTGCCACTTGACCCCGCTGAGGGGCTCTCGCCCCTCAGACCCCCCATATCTGGGGGGCTGCCGTGCCGCCCCCAGACCTCCTTTCAAGATTAGTATTTCCCCCCTCCAGACCGCCCCGCCCCCCGAAATGAAATCCTAGGCACACCACTGGGGGGAGTAGTTAAACCCGGATTTAGGGAACGGAGTTAAAATCTTAGAAACGTATTTTACGTTTACCCACATCGTTTTTTTGCGGGAGTGCATTTTCCCCTTATCGGTTTTCGATTTTGAAGGAAAATAAAACCGTTAATTTTAAGTTAAAAAGCCCTTTTTATTGCATTTTTTAACTTTTTGCTGCTTAAAACACTCATTTTGTTCTCAAAACTTAAGTTTAAAGGCAGTTAGAAGTCGTTTTAAGTACATTTTTTTGTTTTTCCAAAATTGGGGGACCTTTTCTCCCCCCCATTTTTGAGTAAGAGGGAGGATTAAACCTCCATCTCAGAATTTGAAGGGGTTAACTCCATAAATGTTTTTTAGGGGGATAGACACAGAAAAGTAAAAGACCACCCCCTCCCCCTCGAGCCACGGACGGACATCCCTTTAGAAAAAATCCAGGGGCCCCCCTCCCCAAAGCTTGAGAGCGGTTCGGACTGACCTCCCCAGCAAGAAGGACCCCATCCTCCCCCTCTTCCTCCTCCCTTGTCCCCTCCCGAACAATTTGCAAGTATAATTTTTTATTTATATAATTATATAATATTATAGTGTCAAAACACGGTTTTTTAGTAAAAAACAGTGTATACAGTTTTTAGGTCTAAATAGGCTGTTTTAGTACGTAAAAAATCAATATTAGTCCTAAAACACTTAAATTACCTACTGATTTAAAAATTTTGTTAAAAAATTGGACCCATCTCCCTAATTTTAAAATCTCGCACCCCGGGTCGGGTCGACTCACTACCTAACAAATCGGAGTTTTTGTTTCGCCCCTGGGCACCCCTCACCCCTCTAAAAAATTTTGGCCTTCCACCCGGGGGTGAACCGTGAACCCCCCCTAGCGGACCTCACCAAAAACATTATGGACTACTTAACTAACCCCCCATGCTCATGTGATGCATGCCGTACATAATATACGCGTACGTAGTCAGAGGTGGCCAGGGGGAAAGGAAAGAAATTTCATCCAATCCTCCTCCCAAATAAGGTATGTTTAAAAGGCGTCTAAAATTGATTGTTTGTAAAAAATCAGGTTTTTGGTGAAAAATTTAAAAATAGTGCATACAGGACCGTATCCAGGATTTCATTTAAGGGGGATATACTTAAAGGGAAAAATATGTTCCCCTAGGGGGTCTGCCTGCGGGCCTGCAGTCGGAGTGTAGGGAGGGCACACTTTGAGTGAGTATCTCATAAAAGGCGGCTGATCGGGGGGGTTTAGGGGCGGCGGAGCCCCCTTAACTAAGGGAGGTCTTTGACTACTAAGGGAAAATTTTGGGTTTTTGACTGTTTATATTCTTTTGGAATGCATCAGGAATGTTAAAATAATAACTATTAATAATAATAATAATAACTTAATAATATTAAAACAAATTTTTTTCTGTTCTAAAATTTAAAAAAAACACTGTAAGCTCCCCCTACAAATAAATCTGGCTTTGCTGTATTTCGGGGTGGGGGTGGCTGCTTCAATCTTAAGCACGCCACTCATTACTAGCAGTACTATAGTAATTGTAAATAACGGTTGCGGAATAAAATACCTATTTTCTCGTATTTTTTTTTTGTAAAAACCAGAAGGGGGACCTTTACAAACTTTTTTGCTTCCTCAGAATTTGAGAGCGGGGATATATCCTCCTGGATACGTTATACGTACGGCCCTGACATATATACCTAAAATTTTCTTAAGAGGAGGGGTTCATATTAAAAACTTTAAAGGAGCATCATCATAGTAAAAAAAATTCGTAGTTTTGAGGAAAAAGGGCGCTTTATTAGAGGATTCCCCCCACCCCGGTTTATTGCCCCCCCCCCCCACCTAAAAAATGACAAAGTACCTAAAACTTATAAAATTATGGCGCCATTTTTGACCTATAATGACGCCATAATCGCAAATTTTTTACAGTTTTTAGCCTATTTCAATGCATTTTAAGCCGTTTTAGACCTATTTTACCTTAATTTCGCTTTTTTTGTCTTTTTTTCCTTTTCCCTTTTTTTCTCCTTTTTTTCTTTCTCCCCTGATTGCCCCCGCCCGTTTTATTGCGCCCCCCATAGGTGAGAAAGGGGGGGGGGCAGGGTGGGGTCCACCCCCTAGCCTCGAAATTTTGGGACCCCCCTATACGAAAATATAGGGCCGCTCCTCCTCCCCCCAAATTTCCGAATTTTTCACCCCTGAAACCCCACCCCCCTCTAGAATTTGAAATATGACCCCCCATCCCCCCTCGGAAAAACTTTAGGTATGTTTTTTATACTAAATTTTCTTCCAAACGTGAATTTTTAACATATATTCATGTTTTTACACCAGAATATAGCTTTTTAATCAATAAAATGTAGTATTATCGTCATAGGTAAAAGGGGGGAAGGGGCAGGGTTGGGGTCCACCAACCCCCTGACCTCGAAATTTTGGGACCCCCCCTAGACGAAAATCTAGGCCCCCCCCCCTCCTTTCCCCAAGTTTCCGAATTTTTTACCCCTCAACCCCCTCTAGAATTTAAAATCTGACCCCCTCTCCCCCCTCGGGAAATTTTTAGGTACTTTTTTTTATAATAAATTGTCTTCCAAAAACGTGAATTTTCATCACATATTCATGCTTTTACACCTTTTTTATACCAGAATATCGCTTTTTTTCTCAATAAAATGTAGTATTATCCTATAAAAAGAACAATCATTAAAGTTATTATGGTTTAAAACTGTTTTGCTTTGGACACCGGTCCCCACCTGACCCCCCCTCTAGATTTCAAAATTTCGTACCCCGGGTCGACCCCGCCTAAAAAACTAGGGGGGATGGGTCTGGACCCCCTGGGACCCCCCTCCTGGAATTCAAAATTCGATTTACCCCGGGTAACCACCCCCCCTAGCTTCCCCGACCGTTCTCACCTATGATTATCGTATAAAAAGAACAATTAGTAAAGTTATTATGGTTTAAAACTGTTTGGATTTGGACACCGGAACCCACCTGACTCTCCTCTAGATTTCAAAATTTCGCACCGCAGGTCGACCACCTCTAAAAAGCTAGGGAGGTTCGGATTCGGACCCTCCTGGGAACCTCCTCCGAGAATTCAAAATTCGATTTACCCCGCGTAACCACCCCCCCCCCCCCCAGCTTTCCGGACCGTTCTCACCTATGGCCTTTCTCCCGTTTTAAAAAAGGTGCTCCCCCGTGCCCACCCCCCTCCCGTTGTGGAATTGCACGCCTCCCCCCCAATAAAACCCCGGGGGGCAGTGCTCAGGTCTGCTCTTCGAGTTTTGGGAAAATAGAGGGCCTTGCTTTTTTTCTAGGGGGGAAGTTCCAAACTTTTGACGGAGTTGCTGCAGTTGACCCCCCCAAAAAAAACATCTATAACTTTACATATTTTAAAATTATTTTTTATGTATATTAATGCAGACCTGTGCACTACCTCCCTCGGGGTTTTATTGTCGGGGGGGGGCAAATTTTTTGAAACGGGGGGAAGAGAAAAAAAAAGAGAAAAAAGGGACAAAAAGCGAAAATAAGGTAAAAATAGGTTTAAAATGGCTTAAAATAGATTGAAATAGGCTAAAAACTGCGAAAAATTCGCGATGATGGCGTCATCATATGTCAAAAGTGGTGTCATAATTTTTGGGTACTTTTTCATTTTTTGGCGGGGGGGAATAAAACGGGGGGGGGGGTCAAATCTTCCATTAAAGCGGGGGGGTATTTCCAGACCGTGCACAGGTCTTTCAATGGCTATTTTTTACACTTTTTAATATACCATGTTTTTGGTTTTTAAATTTCTGTTTTTTTTTACTTTCTTTGACTCGGTCAGTTCGCCAATTTTTTAAATGTACCTTGGGAAAAATAGATTGATTGATTGTCTGTCAGATCCAAAATGTATAAAACTAATTGTTTAAAAAATGATCTAAAAAATTATAAAACTAGTGGCAAAAAACCACTCTGAACATTGTTTTTACAAGTACCAAAGTTTAAAACGAGTTATAGTTGCGTGCGTGCATTTGTATGTAACACAGTATCTAATATTTGTTCCAAAAACTATTTTGTGTTTCTGTGTGATAAATCACCTAACGAGCCGCCACATGATTTTTTATTTAAATTCCTGTTTGAAAACAAGTTTAACGAAAGTTTTTTTATTTAAAATCATCAAATCAAATAATTTATCAAACAAATTTAATGAAAGAGAAAAACTTGAATTTTACATATACAGTGGACATAGGATGTTTATACATAGGCAGGCAATGGTAACCCCATAATGAAAAAAATAGTTTCGGAGTGGTGAGTTGGTTAAATCGGGAATTACAAAAGTTAAATTCGTGAAACACATTATAATTGACTAACATGTTTTTATGTGCATTTTATTTTGTCCATAATCATTTTTCAGTTTGATTAAAACAAGCCTCGTATTTAGGTCAAAAAGCACTATTTTTCCCTTTTTTGGGCTTCTTGCTAAGAACATTTATTAGACCAAAAGTATGCTGAAAATCCTGAAATTCACTTTAAAGTTTAAAAAACTGCTCACGTCAATTCCCACGGTAATAATTAACGGCTTATTTTTTTAGAACATGTCATTTGATGTATAAACACACAGAGCACTCGGCGGCTGCGTGGTCCGAGGAGGAGGTGCTGCGCAGCTGCACCCTGGCCCTGCAAGCCCGATGCAATCGACGGTCCGCCGTAGCCGAGCAGGAAAAAACAGCTATTAGGGATTTTATCTCCGGTTTGGAAAATGCGCTCACAACTAAGGTTCGCTTTGATTTGTTTTTTAAAGTTTTGACATATTTGGTATGTATTAAAGGAGACACCTGTAGTTTTACTGTTGCTACTTTATTTCCCAAAATAATCATAGATGAACACGGTCACTGAAGCTAGGGGGGTGTTTACCCCGAGTAAATGACATTTCAAAATCTAGGAGGGGGTCCTAGGGGAGGTCAACCCGGGGTGTAAGATTTTAAAACCTAGAGGTGGGTCAGGTTGGGTCCAATGTCCGAAGCAAAACACTTTTAAACCATTAAAGGTTTAATAATAGTTTTTATTAGATAATCCTATATTTTCTGGAATAAAAAGCGATATTCTGGTATAAAAACGGTGTAAAAACATGAATTTGTGCTAAAAATTCACGTTTTTGTAAAAAAAATTCAGTATAAAAAAAGTAATTAAAATTTTCTCCAAAAGGGAGGGGAAGAGGTCAGATTTAAAAATCTAGAGGGGGGGTCAAGGGTAGAAAATTCGAAAATTTGGGGGAAGGGGGGCTTTTTGGATTTTTTTTCTAGGGGGGGGGGCGAAATTTCGAGGCTAGGAGGGTGAACCCCACCCTACACCTCCTTTTCATGTATGATAATAATTGTACGAAATACAAATGAATATTTTTATAATTAAGTAAAAAAATTATTTGTTGGTGCAGGTGGATCGCCAGCTGGAGGAGCAGGTAGCCCCGGATCGGGCGAAAATCGGGGCCATTACGGACGCTCTCGGTGAATCTAGGAATCACTACGTGCCCTTTTCGGCTAAGAGCAACTTTCCCAAACTTCATACTGATGAGGTACATAAATAATAACCTATTTATAAATAACAGAAGAAAAAATTTGGTCAAAATCAGAAGAATTGAGTTACTCTCATTTAAACCATTGAAACCATCCAGTAAACCTGGTTGCTGGATCTTTTCTTTTATAGAAATGTGTCCAGCGTGGCATGGCTAGAGTGTTTGTTGTTGTACGTCGGCCACACATGGCAGTTTTCCATCTAGCAAACCAGTGGACAAATACAGCTCTATTGTGTGTGGAGCTTGTACCACTGGCCTTGCAGGAACACTATACTGACCATGTACGACGTTAAATAGTAAGATCAATATTAGGCGCGACTTAAAAAATCCTTTAGACAAAGACCTCGGAATGGGTGAACACTGCATGTAGTGAACACTCTAGCGGTAAAGGTTGCCAACATCGTTATTAATGTTGGACGAAGAGTCTTAACCATAGGGTTGAAACATTTTCGCCCTTCCTGGCTTGTCTTAGCGCCTGCCCTTTGCATAATCTGCATAGGGAAGATAAGTTTCAGGTTATCAACAACAACTAGTTGTGTTTAATTACCATAAGCCTATAACTTTAAATGTAGGTACTAAAGATTCCATGCTGATTTTTTATATGTAACAAAACAAATGTTAGTTTAACATAATATAAACGTTTTAGCCCAAATATACAGTTTGTATAACAATAATAAGCTTAACATGATGGCAGGTTTTTAAATTACGTCGAAAGAAAACATTGTACCTACATCACTTCAAAGTCTATAACTCTTAATATAGTAAGAATATCATGCTTAATTTTTTATGCAACAAAACGTTTTTTTATGCATCAAATTGGTTTAAAAATTTGCATGCAACGTATTTAGTCATAGGGCTACTACTATACCAAATTTCAGCAAAATCCATGAGATAAGGTCCAATTATGTCAAAATAATGTTCGTTTTGGCGTGAAATAATCTCATATAGGTGGGCATCCTGGTGGCATTTTTTATAAACAGGCATATTGAGGCAAAAGAGCACTTATAGTAGCAGGAATGATAAGTAAACTTAAAGGGAGGGCAATATGGAGTTCTCCCTGCTAACTCTAAATTTAGCCCCTTTCCCTTTAAAAATTAATCTATGGAGGGCTCCTCAGATTTTTTAATTTTAAAAACCTATCCCTACCTGCATCAGTGGGCATCCTTCCGTATTATGTGGGGACTGGAAGACATTCCCGAACAATTTTTTCACTGCCGTAGGCGGCCGGAAATTTTTTGGGGTATTCCTCCAATACTCCATTTTTAGCTTTTTTTAATGTGACTCCCAAAATTTTAGGAGGCGTCTTGGGGTACCCTCAAATTTTAAGAAAGTTTCGACGGTGTCGGCAATTTCGGGTTTTTTGGGGAGTATACTATAAACCCCCGCTTCCCACGTATGATGTAGACCCCGTTTTGAAATGAAAAAGAATTTCCAGTCCGATTTTTGTATTTTCTTGCGCCAATATTTTTATGCATTTTAAAGGACACCAACCGACTTTTAAAAGAAACCGCTTTGTTATTCGCGGAGACTGACCCGTTTCGACGGACATTCTGGGACCCTGAAGAAAACCCGCACGCGAACTCGGTATCCCCGATGGCTGGGCTGGATCGGAAGCAGTCCTTCGCCATAATACCGGACGATATGACCATCGACCATTTCGTGGAACTGATTGAGAGAGAACTGGCCACCTGTCTCAAATCCGCTCCGGTCTCCCCGCACAGCAGATTCTCAACGCTGGGCTCGGAAAATCCGCGACTACTTCTGAACGGAACGACGGTCAAGAACGGTCACGGCACTTACGGCATTCGCCAGCCATCCGCGGACAGACACGCGGACAGACACAGGGACGGGGATGTTCAGGCGGGAGTGGACGCAGTGGACGGGTCCGGCCGGATGACGCGAGGAGGGGAGGGACGGACCCGGGGACCGGCCTCCTCCACCAGCACACCTGTCTACCCCAATGACGAAAGACCGAGGTTCAGGTGAGTTTGGTTTTAAAATCACCGTGAATGTAGATTAACGAACACACCTATGGCGTATACCAACGTTAAAATAACATTCATTGCGCGAGAGTCATGGTAACGGTCACCGTATACGGTTGAGTTGAGCTATTTAACTCAGGCTAGTTATATATAGGTACATGGTTAAAATTGATTTAAGATCTTAGCTTATTTTGGTGTGCTTAGTCTTATGATTAAAATCTTTTTCTAAAAATTTCCCGCCTCTCTTCATTTTGATAAAAAATGGTGGTATTTCAGTTCGTCTTTTTACAGGAGTTGCCCATTTTTCGTATGGTTAATAACATAGGTGGTTAGCCTTCTGGATTTTGGTGGGTTTACCCGATTCCCGAAATTTGAAGGATGTCCTAAAAATTTTGTTTGGAGTATACCTCAAACACCCTATTTTTTCCCCTTAATTTTAGGGGGAGGGTGTCTGGAGTACCCCCAAATTTTAGGAGGTGTCGGCAGTAATCGGGATTTTTGAGGAGGAATATAACCCCCAACCCCCTCCCCTGCGTACCTATGTGTAATAATATATTTTATCTAATATGCTTTTATAATTATTTATATAAAATAATTTCGCTATATTTCTTCTATTTCACATCATTGTACAAGTTCATTTATTTAGGTTTCCACTTGAACCAACTATTAACATTTCGAACGAACCGATTCCAGGGGGCGATCAGAATGGAAACCTAAACGGTATGGGATCCTCTTATGACAGAAGCCGCTCACTCAGCTCTCTCGGTACTGCTTTTAATTTTTATTTTGGTGTTTTTTCGTTGATGGAATCTCAGTTTATTAAATGAAAAAATAAACCCTTAACATTGTCAATAAAAAAATTTTTTTTCAAAATTTATAAATTTAGATTTTGATTTGATTGATTGAATTACATGTTTTAATTTGTATTTTAATGTCATTTTGCTTTATTGTTTTAATTTTGACGTTCGGGTGTTAACCTTTCTACTACCCCACTCCGAAGTTAATGTAGGTCCATCACACACGTCTTTTGAATTATGAAGGTATACTGGCAGGCAATACAAGGCTGGTCTACTTATTAAAAGCACCCTTTTAGCGGGTTCAGTAGTAGTGAGTGGGTGGGGTACTTCACCCTGTTTTAAGGATAATTGACCAGTTCATAACTATCCAGTTTGTTTAAATTCTTACTGGTGGTTGGATGGGGGTAAGGAATATTTTTAGCGAGTGACTACACAACCAAATTTCCTTTTTTTAAAAATCCTCTTTATTAGCTATTACTTATAACGTAAAACTGTTTGTGTTACGGTGTTAGGTTTCCAAGTATCGGAAGCTTTAGCTTTGTAGTTTAAAGTTGTTTATTATGTGGTGCTAGCCTGAAGCTCCGAATTTGGCTAATGTTTTAACAAAAGAAAAACTAAGTTTTCGGTTGCTCTTTGATTGATGGTTTTTGCTGCGATGCTTTCAGTCTGTTTTAAAAAATTGTAAATAACGAGCCATATTTTTGCATTTTACTATTTATATTTGTTATGACTGTAAATTTTATGAATTAACCACAGATTTTACATCCCCTAGTTAGCCTGAAATATAGTAGGTTCTCATGAAACAATAATGAATGCAGCGTAATTATTAGTTTTAAAACAGGGACTAGTAGTGTTGTAATAATAAAGGTTTTAAATTGTTTTTAATTTTAAACAATTTATTAACCAACCGCAGACATTATATTTCTTCGTATACTGTATTATATCATTAATCTTCCTTCTGCGAGATTTTCGCGTCTTTTAAAACATAATGTATCATAAAGCTAAAAAGCAGTAATAGCGTTGCGTGTGATCAAAATATGAGTCACAAAAAAGTGAGATTTTGCGAAACAGGTGGGTAACTTTTTAATTTATATTGAACTAAACATGTAATAGTTTGTTAATAAACACTGTAATAGTTTGTTTTTTGATATTAATTGGTTTTAACGAGAATATATAGCACAAGATAATGTCCAACTGTACACTAAATTTTTGACCAAAATTATGCTAGAAAAGTCGCACTTGAGAAAGTGCGACTTTTCTAGCAAAAATCCGTCATTTTCTGCTAGTTTTTCCGCGCTGCGATTTTTAACACAGTGTTAGTTTTCTTGCAGTGCAGACTGCGACTTTTTTTGCACTCAATACTGCTTTATTCACATAAAAGGAAGCGGAGCGCTGTAATTAATTAATAGGAAGTTTGCACCAAAAAAAATCAACATTGCGTAGCTTGTAATTAACATAATTACCAGCGTTATTACGTAAAAAAAATCTATGCGTGCATTGATCGTGTGTCATGTCGTTTTTGTCGTGTAAGGGAAAACACATCTCTCTCACATTTCCTTATTTTTTCGCTATATATAAATTAGTTTTTTTAAACTATAAAAAAACTGCAAATGCAAAAACTTAATTTTTTTTAAATTTTCATTTTGGAGAAAAAACAACGATTTTTGTTTCATATTCGTACGCCTGTCTCGAACAAACAAAAAAGAAGCGGACCGTTCTAATAATGTGCAAAAAAGTTTGCAATAAAATCAATATTGTGCAGTGCAGCTGGTGTGTGTCCTTAATTATTACGTAAAAAAGCTGTATGTGTGCATTTGCCGCGTGTGATATGTGCGCGAAGACGCCTCTTCGCTCGCTTTCCCTTACTTTTTCCCAGAAGTTATAGCTTCGCTCCAAGTCGTTCTGGGAACTGGGATCTGGGAAACATATGTGAACACTTGTTTTTGCTGTTTCTGGGAACTGGGAACAGGTGTGAATGGGCCGATACATAAATAGGCAGCCTAGCTTCCTGGATAGTTTTTTGATGAGGAGGCAGATGGCTATTATGTCCGACTCCAACAGGGGGTATGTTCAAAAACTTTCAGGAGGCGTACCCTCCAGCCTCCAAATATCGTGTTTTTAGCGTTCTTAGTACAGCCGGGCTCTGGAATATCTAGATTTAGGGTGCAACCTATATACTGGATTTGGCGCGGAATACCCAACCCCCCTTCCAAATTTGAGGGGTTTCCCTCCAAAACTTTTTAGGGATGTATACTTTAAATACCTCATTCTTAGCTTTTTCAGTACTCAGAACTCGGACTCCATATTTCAGCGATTTATTCAGTTTTGAGATTTTTAGGGGGGAGGGGAAGAGATGTAACCTTACGAATCCCCATGACCACCTATGCCCACAGGCCACCCACCAATAATACTCCGACATTCATTTACCGACCAAATATCACAATAGATTGTGGTTTATTTTCAGAGATGACGTCTTCACCGGAGAATGAAGATTCTCGGTCAAACAGTCGGCAGAGCAGTGTGCCGCTGGACCGTTTCAGCAACAACTCCTCCGCCATGGAGGGGGATCTGTCAAACCTAAGCGATAGCCGCTCCCCTATCCAGAAACGACCAACAATGATCGGAGCGCAGCGACCCCCGCTGGCCTCGGGAGAACCCTCCATAGAGTCCAGTGTGAGTTCCACCGCTAGGGACGGAGACTACCAGCGCCACCTTTTAAGACCGCAATCTGGCTCCAAGCCCGTATCACCAAGCTCCGCAGACAGCCCAACTATACATTCAGACTTGGGTTCGTGCTTAAAAGTTGTTTTGTAAAAAAGTGACGCTAATTGATTAAAATATATTTTAGTTGTATCTTAAAATGTCATTAATAAACAAAGAAAACTTTTATGAAATATCGTTCGATTTTTAATTTAGTGTTCGGTTGGACATTCTTTGGGGTTTCGATTATTGGTATAAAAAATAGCCTCAATATATCTTACGTCATGACGATTAATTATTGCATTCTGGAGCTTTTTTTTAATTAAATGTGTTTTTTTTAATTTCTAGGTCGTACCCCGACGCCAACGACTGGTCGATTCAGTGCTGCGTCCAACTCCACGAACCTCAGCATCCTGAGTTACCACTTCGGATCCGACTACCTCACGCGTCCCATCGACCTGGCCGTACTTCCGCAGGGACTCCTGGCCGTCTCTGACAGCTGCGGCGGCGTCTACATAACCACCACAGACGGAGAGGTCAGTTGTCTTTTTACCCATTCATTATTGTCATTATTTTATTTATTAATAGGTTTTTTATTACTTATTTTTTCGGTATTTAATACAAAAATACAACGGAGCAATCTGCTTTTAGGTTGAGAGTCACGTTCGCGTTCCGAACAGCTCAGCCAGCAGCTTGGCGTACTGCGCAGCTCGGGACGCCCTCCTGGTTTCCGTCCTAACCAAACAGGGGCGGAGCGTCCAGTTCTACGCCTTCCCTACTCTACAGAAGACCGCCGATCTCCCCTGCCCCGCTGAGCCTAAAATCGATATCAGCAGAACCAGGTAATCGGTAA
>JASAMX010032909.1:0-21546 GCA_030248175.1 Microlaimidae sp. YZB2_3
ATAAGTTTTGGAAAAAATTTAGTTTACAAGAAATTTTTTTTCCAAATACTTACTGTCATTACTTTTTTAATTATTCACGATTTTAGTACTAAAATAGGGCAAAGCTCCGGAGCTTCGAGGATCATCACTAATAAAAATATAATGTCTGATATCGAATTTTCATATCTTTTGTTTTCAGGTTGGCAATTTGAAAACGGATTCTGACGTGTTTTGCTTGACCATTGTGACACTTTTTCTTTGCTTTTTTCTCACACCGCTCGTTTTGTGTTTCATACCGTGTCTAGGAGCTATGAAGAAATGCACGCGATGCGGTTACGTCACCATACCCTGACCGAATAATGAGTCAGAATCCGCATAAAATAGCCTAATTGTGACTCTTTTTATTCTTTAATAAACTAATACTTTAAAACTTATGAGTCAAAGTCTCTTTGATTTTATACTGAATGTGACTATTTGTGGCGTGGTAATAATAAAATGTAGGCAATGAGGCTACGTCATCATACCCTGAGTCAGAATGAGTCAGTATCATTATAAAATACGCATAAATGTGACTTTTTTGTCATAAAAGGGGTTTCGGCCTTATTGACACCCGAGTGACAAGTGCTTTGCATTTGGAGCAAACGAGGAGAAAATTATCTAAAGAAAACTTATGTTAGTAAATGTTTAGCGATTGTAATTTTGTAGTAAGCTAATGTGAACAATACAAAATACACGATTTTTTCAAAAATAAACTTTTTTTATTAATATAATAATTATATTTATTATTGTATGAAATTGCAATCCCTTTGAGTTATTTGTTTTAGCTTTTTAAAAACTTTTGCATTTTTTAACACAAAACATGTTTTATACGTTTGTAACATTTTTGAAGTTAAAAAAAATCACAGAGTATAATAAAAAAACTTATTTTCGAGATTTTTTCGCTTTTAGTAATAAACAAAAAAAAATTTACAAAACAAATTCATAAACAATGTAATTTTTTCTCACTTCTTATATTTAACTTACGTTATGTTTACGTTTACAAAATTTGAAAATGATAAAGGTTTACGTCTATGCTCATCTTAAGTTCATTATAAAAAATTGATATAAAACAATTCAAAATAAAACCAAGCTAAGGGTAAAGAATTTTCTTAATTTCCAGCAATAACTTAGATATAAAATTATTATATGCAACAATTTTTTTCAACTTAGTTTTTGTCAGTTTTAGATAGGCTTTTTATAAAGTTTGAAAAAATATAATTTAAAACAAAATATTGCAAAATTAAATAATTTTCCACGTTTCAATGTAATTTTAACAATAAAAATTCCAAAATTTATAAAAATTGCGTTATATGTTTTTTAGTAGATTTTCCGATTTTTGGAAGGATACTGTTATTTTCTAACAAATTTTTAATAGACCTAAAGTTTTTTTTAAAAGGATAAATTCGTTGCTTTTTTACAGAGCTTTTCTAATAGAGTTGTAAACGGGATGTATTTCACCATATTTTATGCTTTTGTTTAAAACTATTGCTGTTGGTCAGGGTTTAAATGTATGTAATAATTAGAAGACAAAAACACGTCGCAGTTATAGTGTTATGGTTTTATATGAAAACATAAATTAACCTTTACCGTTTGATTAGGTGAATTTTATTAAAGATAAATTCTATCAGGATAAAAACAACAGGGTGGTAAAGTAACCGCACAATTTGGGAGAAACTATCACCTGTAGAGAAACATTTGACGCAACTTAGCAATAATTGGTTACTTCATCACTAACAACTTTTTTTTCATTTTTTTTAGGTTGCGCGTTTATTGTTTATTTCTTCCTTCCTGGAGAGCGGTTACGCCCTTTATTTCACCCTGACGGAACTTAGCTTTAACAATGGAACGTAAAATTCACATAATAACAATAACAAATATCCCAAGTGAAATTGAGGTTTGGAAAATGCGTTCGCAACTGTCAAATTACCTTAGTGCTTTGGTATGATAACCGCGCAGAAGCTGAAAATAATGCAAAAAAAATAACTGAACATCATATTGAACGACCAATCAATTGCGTGCGTCAAAATATTAATGCAAATTAAAAAAAATTGTATGCAAATTATTTGAGATTATTCTAATACGTAGGATTTATCGATCATGAGTAAGAATTCGTAACCCTTCAGTTGGAATATTTATATACACACCGCGAACGCACTTTGACAATGTAAACGTAAGTTTAGCTATATAAAGAATGAAAGATAATTCAAATGCGTACACGAACTGCGAATTGTGCAGTCTTTTTTTTCTTGCGCAGTGGAAATTTAAAACTATGTATGTTTACAGTTTTTCGTTTATCCTCCAATATCTGCGAGACTCGTTTTTTTCCAGAAATGCATGTTTATAACCATGAGTCGATAATGGTTAAATTAATATGTATTAAAATGAAGTGTTAAAAACAAATGTAACTAAAATAATGTATTAAATTAAAAGGTTAATTTTTGTCCTGTGTATCAAATGTAATGTAACATTGACTTATCTTGCTTTAACTCAAACGTACAGTATTTTCAAAACATTTTTTATTGTATTTTACTATGATCTAATTGTTTTATACTATATACCGTCGTTACTACGGCAAAATGAGCCACAGTTATTATAAAATATGTGTACCTGTGACTCATTATAAATTTAAATCAGGACCCTATTAAATACAGAATGAGTCACACTCACGTGTGTTTTATAAGGACTGTGGCTCGTTTTGCCGTAGTAACGACGATACTAACAGAGCAGTTATAATAAATTTTTTTCTGAAAAATTAGCAAGCGTCTGCTAATTATTTCACACTGATACGCACAGAATAGTGAATGATAAGTATTGTTGCTAAGTATGTCGTAACCACGTCAACATAACAACGCAGTATTATTGACTGCTTTATTACGCGCAAATCTTTAAAAATAACTTTTTACTCTCTGATTAAAGCGCAAAATGTGCGGTTTTAAATTTTATAAACCATTATTTGTCAAAGCTGTTAATCAGTAAAAAATAACTCTTGAGTTTTATGCTTAGAAAAACAAAAAATCCTAGGTTTTTTTAATATCTAAAGATTTAACACATTTGACTAATTGAAATGTATCATTCTATAATATACTATTTCTTTACAGCCGTTAGTAAATTAGCACGATTATTTAAATTAAAAACAAATTTAACCATTTTTTCTCTGATGCAAATTTATGGATATTAACTATACGTTAATTTGCGCATAACTTGAAAAGCTTTTTTTATAATTTTTAAAATAGTTTTTACAGCTTGATAAATTTACAAAGAAATAAAAGCGGCTTAAAAATCGAATATCTGGTAAAAATAAAATGGCTAAAAAAATTACCCACATATATGTAAAACGTAAAAAATAAAGCCAAAAATCGTCTATAAAATCCACAACAAAAAAGCAAAATTGTTGTTATAATCTATAAAACCTTTCAATAGCCCTAATTTGGTCATGGTCTTAATAAGGATTCGTTCTAATTAAGGCCACAATGGCTCTTATTATGGCGCGCCTATAGTAGGGCTTTCAGAAAACAATCGATTTCCAAAAAAAAACGTTAATATTTGTACAAAAATTGGAGCTTTTGGAATTTTAAAAGTAAAAAATCGTGACTATTGTGAATACATATTTCGTCGTTTTTAATAAAAAACTAATAATTTATAAAGTAATTTTAAATGGCGTGGTTTATGAATTGATTTTTTTTCTGATGGTGCTGACCGTTAACACACGTCCCAATTAGGATGAACTAAAGGTAAACCCATCGTCGCTGCAACAGTTGTTTGTTGGATTAAAAAATGTCCCCCATTAAGTAACCACTCAAACACGAGAATTTGACGTCACTTTATCCAACAAATACTCCGTATTAAATCGAATCTTTATTGGCTGATAAAGTAACGTCAGATTCTCGTGATTTAAATGGTTACTTAATGGAACTATTGCAGCTACGTTGGGTTTTTCTTTAGGTCTCCAACTAGGAAGCATCCAATTTAGGGCAGTAAGGGCTGGTTCAAACCATGTGATTAGTGACAAGCGATAAGTGGCAACGCTTTTTGTACGCGTTTACAATGTTACACTGTCAATGGTTGCTGCGCTGTGAGCGCATTGTCACTTGCCATTTGTCACCCCGGTTTAAATAAATAGAGAACAAAATGGACGCTTGAGGATGAAAAGAAAGATTAAAAATTTTGATGTTTAAGCAAAAGCCTTAATGAGTTATACCAAAAGCCTTTATGTTTCTGTCAAAATATGAGTGACATTTTTGTCTTTATTATTATTATATATTTTCGATACAATGGTCACAAAGTAAATTACAATTAAAAGAATCCGTTTTTTACGTTGTGATTTTATTTGTTTTACATTCTTCACATAACGTATTATTTAGTAATACATAGTGAATAAACCTCACCTAGCCGGTCAACCGTTTTCAGCCGGATTTTTTCTCGTTGTGTTATAAAAAAAGTAATAAAAAAATATAAAACATTGTACCCATTTACTTGACATATTAAAAAAATTATTAGATGGTTTAATACAAACTAAAAAGGACAGACATTAATATAGCTCAAATTTTTGGTTCTCAAAAATTGACCGTGTAAAATAATTTTGAAGTAAAAAGGAGACCTATAGCAAAAGCCTGTTTCGTCCCTTGTTTGGACAGGCTGGATAAATATGAGGAGAAGTTGGGACTTTTTCAGCAAACGCTTCCCGTCATATTTTTACAACATGCATGTTTTAAAAAAAATTTTTATGTTTTGAAAAATTATACATTGTATCGTTTGCTAATTTTGTGTCATTTTGTATACCTTTGATATATATTATTTATAAGGGAAGTGTTTTATTACCTGATCTGGCCATGTTTCTTTTTGCCATTTCTCTGTGACACCGCACAATGACTTTAATTTTATTATACAATTATTGTTTTTAAGAGGTAGTCAAGAGCACATTATTAACTTAATTTATAGGGTATAGTGCATTTAATTTCGGCACTTTTCCAAATTGGGCATTTTTGATTTTGGACTATATCTTTGGTAATCCTTGACGGAACACGACGTTTGACAGCTCAAATGAGAGCTAATTATATGTAGATCACTGTCGTGACCTTTTTATTTGTTATGTTATGATATTTTCATGTGAATCTGTGTGATTAAAAAAAAATAAAATTGTTACTCGTTTTTAGAACATGGGCATTTCATGATTACGCAATAAATTGGTTTAAAAATTAAACTGTCTTGATAAAATTTAGTCTATTTTCCGAATTTTTAGTCCCTGTGGTTCTACGTTGCTTCTGTGGTGAGCAATCGTTATAAAATAAAATAGGTTAATTTCGGCACACAAATTGCTGTAGGTAAAAACGGGTTGAATTAAGTGGTCGGGTGTTAAATTGTAGTTGTAAATAGTTAAAAGACAACGTTGAAATGTGTAGGGGTCGTAGCACTCCACTTAAACTTGATTAAGGGGGTCCTTTTAAAAAGTGCCGAAATTAAATGCACTTTTTCCCCTAATTTTGCTTATTTTGATACCATTTGGCATTTTAGCTGTAACTTTTTGCCAGTTACACGTTGAACAACAAGTAAAAGTTTACATTAAAGAAAACTGTCTGGAGATAATGATAGTTTTAAATTTTTGAAAATGATGATTTTTTGACTGAGAAACAATCGATTGTTTGTAAAGTGCCGAATTTATATGCACACATTTAATTTCGGCAATTTTCCATTTTTTTAAAAACTGATTTATTTAAGTAAAAAAATAATTTTGTACAGTGAAACTTTTGTGACGCAACGCAGTATCGTGAAAGCTTCAAAATGAGCTATCAAACATGAAAATCGGGTCATACAGTGAAAAGTTACATCCGAAAAACAAAAAAGTGCCGAAATTAAATGCACTACCCTATAGCGAAACTTTAAATTCTCACATGACCCCACCTGGAAATTGATATAATCCAAAACATTGATAATAAAGCTATAATCATTGTTAAGGTCCATCGAAATGGTGGAAGCCCAGTCCAAAACAAAGTTTTTGCTTTGTGGTTTTATATAGAGAATTTATTAAGATTGTTTTGGTTTTAGTAGTACTTTGTATTCTCACATGACCCCACCTGGAAATTAATTTATTCCCCAACTTTAAATACAGTTGTCATGCCATATTTTAAGTTGAGGTCCATTAAAGTGTTGGAAGCCCAATCCAACACATAGTTAGACATCTTAAAGTTAGACAAGTAAGACATCTTAAAGTTAGACAAGTAAATTATAATAAAAAGAATCCCTTTTTTACGTTGTGATTTTATTTGTTTCATATTCTTCACATAACGTATTATTTAGTAATAGTGAATAAATCCCACCTCGCCGGTCAACCGTTTTCAGCCGGGTTTCCTCTCGTTGTGTTATAAAAAAAGTAAATCGTCATTACTACGGCAGAACGAGCCGCAACTTATATAAAATATTCGCAACCATGACTCATTTTTCATTTCACACAGCACCCTATTAACTATAGAAAAACGGACAGTCTGGTGTATTTTATATCGACTGTGGCTCATTTTGCTGTATATAGGGACGACGAATATGGTTTTTTTTTCTAGAGTCCACCCTAACACTTGCGCCATCGGTAAAACGCCGCAATGGCCAAGCCGGAAAAATTCAATTCGGAAAGCGTGCGCGGGATCTTGAACCCCGATTCGGCCTCCTACCCCAAACCGACCGTTTCGGTACCGCCGATGAGGCGTCCGGTTGAAAAACCGGTCTACGAACCTCTGTTACGACCGTCCGTGATGAAACACCTGTCCGAAGTGTCGCAGAAGTACCGATTGGTCCCCGCTACAAGCGGACCGAAGTTAGTTGTTTATATTTAATTATATTATAATATTTATATAATTAACTAATTAAGTATTTATTTAAACATAATTATTATTGTATTTTTTTAACTATACTATAAAATATTTTATTATTTATTAATGATTCATATTATTATTGTTTTTTATTAAAACTGACGATCAATACAAACTATGGTTGACGTCGAAAATTAGTATGCAGACATAGTTGTGACGCTTTTTTAAAAAAGAACGCAGATTTTTTTTAATTCCACCTTTTGATACAAAATATACAAAAATTAACCAACTTTAGCCCCTAGAAAATTGGCATTTGGGTTCCCAATTGAGAAATTTGATTAATAATTATGAAAATTCGGGTTTTAGTCTTTTTTGTTATTTTTTTAACCCTTTGGGATTTTTTCGTCCAAAAACCGCTGCAAATCGGCATAAGGGATTTCGCGCTAGTGCTGCACTAAGTTAAATTCTGCTCACGGATGGGGCGGGAGCGGAATATCACACAGCGCAGCACTGACGCGGAATCTTTTTTGCGGATTTGCAGCGGAATGAATCCCAATAGGGTTAATAGATCTGTTGTTGAATAGTCGATTCAATATTGCACTTATCAAGGTCAGCTAGATTTTATTTGCCTATAATAAAATTAAGTACTATTAATTGGTCAAGCCGTCCGTTATGAAACACCTATCAAAAATGTGACAAAAGTATCGATTGGGACCGAAGTTAGTTTTTCGCAGTTAATTATATTATAATTTAAATTAAACCCATATCATTTAATAATAATATATAAATAATTAAACTCAATTTATTAATTATTAATTAATTAAACTTAATCTATTAAATAATGATTAATTTAAGAATATTTATAATACTAATATTGACAATACAAGCCGTCCATGATGAAACATCTGTGTGAAATGTCGCAAAGTATCGATTATTTAGTACTGGCAGGTGTTGCCGGATTTCTTTTCTCTCCTTCTTTCCCCCCCCCCCCTGGAAAGACTATCCCGGTAAAAAGCAGGGATAGTTTTTCCCCCGGAAAAACTATCCCGCTAAAACACCAGTTAATTCTTTCCCCCCTCAGTAAATTATTATTTCTCCCTAGAAAAACAATCCCGCTTAAAAACTAGGATATTCTTTTCCCATTTCATATTGTTGTTCGTTTGTTATGAATTTTAGCTTAATTTTAAAGTTTTGCTAAGGCTGCTTAGGGAAACTAAGGTTTAAAATGGTTAAGGAAGTTTATGGGTTTTATCTCAATGATTTTATCAATTTATGAATATATCATGATAACAAAATAACCAGTTTAATGTAATGACGTGTTTTTAAAGAATGCGCAGAATTAATATTATAAATTTTATGCAAATTTTTGAGGGGGGTAAGAAAATACCGGTAAAAACTTTCCCTCTGATTATAAAATAGAAAATCACAAACAAAATTCAAATGGTGAGAACATTTTTTAATCGAATTTATTGGTTAAAAAAATAAATTCCATAAAAACATGTACTCACCATTTGAATTTATTTGCAAAAATTGGTATTTGAGCTAATAAAGGCATAGTTATTCAAATTATTTTAAAAAATTCGAAGTTTATATGATTTTTAAATTAAAAAGCATGGGGAAAAATCTATCCCAGTATATTTTTTCCTTGGGGGAAAGAATTTACCGAGGGTGGAAAGAATATACCGGGATAGTTATTCGGGGGGGAAATATACCGGGATAGTTTTCCGGGGGAAAATTTTAGTTGGAAAAGAATATCTCTTGACCCCGGCAACCAGCTAACATGAATTCGTTAGTTATTTTAATTCAAATTAAATGCGAATGAATATTCTACGCTTTTTTAAAATCCTACAATCTAAAAAAAACTGACTAAATTTGTTTTTTTTTTGAAATATACAAAATTTTAGAATTTAGTACGTGGCAGGACCCGTGATACAGTACGCTCATTTTATGCAAATTTTTAGAACCCATTACGCGACAGGACCCGCAATACATATATGCGAATAAATATTCCACATATGCTTGAGATCCTAGGATTAAATAAAAAGCTGATTGAGTTGTTTTTGGAATATGCCAATTTTTAGAATCGATTACGCGGCGGGACCCGCGATACAGTACGCCCGTTTGAAAAACTCTATGAACGCCAACACTCGAACGATAAGTCCAGTGCCATTGAACCGACCGAAGTACCGACCCACGCTTTGGAAACCGCAGCCTCAGTCAGGTTCGTGAAATACTTTTTTTGAAGTAGTCGACTTTTAATATTTTTGTACTAATTAATTAATGAATTTGCTTTCATAAGGAAAGAAATGTAATGGAAAGAATTTGTTAATTATATTTTACAATAATTGCGTCGTCATAACTATTAAATTCCGTAAGCGTGAAGCGGTCACAAACTATCGCACACTCTCTAACCGCGCAGTTTTACTGGGAAAAACATAACAAATTCTACCTTTACGGATTTTTTTTCAATTAAGTCTGTTAATGAACAATTAGTGATCATTATTTGGGCGGTTAATTCCACTTAAAGACAAAAAAGAAACACTTAACAAAATGATGCAATTTTCATTTAAACTCAGTTTGCCGCCCAGTTATCAATGCTATAGGTTGTTTGGTTGATTAATATTTGTAGAATCTGGAGAATTCAGGATTCAGGAAAAATAAATTTTTCATAGAATCAAAAGTATCCAGAAAAGCCGCATTTGGTGCCAAAACTTTCTTTTTGCCATTAAATTAAATTATAAGTTAAATTAAACTAAATTATTATTAAATTAAAGAAAATTATGTTTAAAATAAAATTATTTAATTAAAGAAAATTATTTTGTAGAATCTAGAGTATCCAAAAAAGCCCCATTTGGTGCTAGAACTTTCTCTTTGCCATTAAATTCTCGCCTTGAACAGTCCGCCTTACAGCCATATGATCCATTTAGCGATCCTCATTTGCAGGTAATTTTATATTTATGGTAAATAATACCCAGTGCTGAATTTAGTGATCCTCATTTACTAGTATTTTCATTTATAATTTGCTTCATTTAGTGATTCTTATTTACAAGTATCCCCTTTTACAATTTGCTCCATTTAGCGATCCTCATTAACTGTTAACTAGAATTTTAACTGTGATTTTTATATGTGTAGTATGTTGTTTAGATATTAAAATAGAAATTACAAATTTAAATGAATTAGTGTAAAAATATTAAAATATAAATCATAATTTTGTTGTTCTTAATGTTTAATTTCGTAAAAAGTAAAGTGTATTGAAAAGTTGCTGTTAGGGTTGTTTTTAAAAGGTCAAGTCTTACTGCGAAAAGTTTTTTTGTAAAGAAATACAATAGTAAATTTTAGTTTTAATTTTCTAATTTAAAAAATTAATAAGAAAAATATTATAGGGTAAAACGTCGCTATTGCAACTTTTGCCTTTTTTGTAATCGTCAATAAAGCTGAGATTTGTTTTTGGCCTTAAGCGATAAATTTGATCCTTACAATTACAAAAAAATTCTGTATCCTTATGTCCTGTATAACTGATAGCCCCAAAAAGCAATTTTTGGCTCTAAGTTCCCGGTTCTAATTTTCCTCGGTCCCAATTTTCTAAAATCGTTATTTAAAAAATAAGTTCAGGTTAATGCAACCCACCAGTTTTTTGTACCGTTTTTAGAGTTGATGAAATGATTTAAAGGAACGAATTTTTAAATCCAGCTTTCCAGAAGTGGCAAAAATTTGGCCGTCTTTGAGTCATATAAAACCGCAGAAAAACCTACCTATCGATAATATTTTTACAACTATTGTACAGATATGCCAGACTAATAACAAATTCCTTTATTATCACAGTTTTGAAAATGTTTTGTTTTTTTTAGGAATATTACGCCCGAAAATTCGGAAATTTCAAACGCGAAATGCGAGTTAAAAAAGCTTCTCGACCGTTGGAAACTCTGTATAAAGTGAGTGTTGTGCTTATTTTTTCACTAGAATAAATTGCAATTGATATAAAATTAACAAAAATACGACTCTTTTAACAAAAAAACAAAAAAGTGGCAGAGTGATGGGGTCAGTAAAACGCATAACTAAACTCTGCTTAATCCGGTAAGTACGGTGTGCCTGAATTGGAAAAAAACGGTTTTTACCTGCCTCTTACCTGCCTCCATCAGAAAATTTGCTGCCTCCTACCTGCCTCCTACCTGCCTCCACCCTGCCTCCTACTTGCCTCCACCCTGCTTCCTACCTGCCTCCGATGCAGTGTTCGCTGCCTCCTACCTGCCTCCTAACCTGTATATGCTTCAATATAGGAGGCAGGGTCACCTGCGGTTCCTACCTGCCTCCAAGGCAGTTTTACCTGCTTTCACCATGCCTCCCTCTTGTCTCCACCCTGCCTCCATGCTGCCTTTGAAGCAGTTTTAGCTGCTTCCACCATGCCTCCTACCTGTTTCCACCCTGCCTCCATGCTGCCTCCGAGGCAGTTTTACCTGCTTACACAATGCCTCCTAACTGCCTCCACCCTGCCTCCTACCTGCCTCCACCCTGCCTCCTACTTGCTTCCACCCTGCCTCCTACCTGAATCCGACGCAGTTTTAGCTGCCTACTACCTGTCTTCTACCTTCCTCCTACCTGCCTCCTAACCTATATATGCTTCAACATAGGAGGCAGGGTCACCTGCCTCCTACATGGCTCTGAAGCAGTTTTACCTGCTTCCACCATGCCTTCTACCTGTCTCCACTCTGCCTCCATGCTGCCTCCAAGGCAGTTTTACCTGCTTCCAACATGCCTCCTACCTGTATCCACCCTGTCTTCATGCTACCTCCGAGGCAGTTTTACCTGCTTCCACCATTCCTCCTGCCTGCCTCCACCCTGCTTCCTACCTGCCCCCGAGGTAGTTTTAGCTGTCTCCTGCCTGCCTCCAAGGCAGTTTTACCTGCTTCCACCATGCCTCCTACCTGCCTCCATTGGAAATTTCGCTGCCTCCTACCTGCTTCCTACCTGCCTCCTACATGCCTCCACCCTGCCTCCTACCTGCCTCCGAGGCAGTATAACTGCCTCCTACCTGCCTCCTAACCTGTATATGCTTTAACATAGGGTCACCTGCTCCTACCTGCCTCTGATGCAGTTTTACCTGCTTTCACCATGCCTCCTACCTGCCTCCACCCTGCCTCCATGCTGCCTCCAAAGCAATTTTACCTGCCTCCTACCTGCCTCCAGTCTTCCGGAGGTAGGTTCAAGAGCCGTCCTTACCGGGTTAAAAGTAATTCATACTGGAAAAAATTTTCAGCTGAGCACATCGCGCTAACGATATGGTTGATTTATACAAAAAATTGTTATTTGTGTATAGAATCTAATTTTAGCTATACATCGATATTAACATATAAATATGACCGCAAATATATATTTAAAATAATTTAAAACTATATTTTTCCAATTACATAAAATAATTTAACTAAAATAAAATTAACGTTTTGTGTTACTGTAACTGTAGCAGACAAGAAAAACGTAGGAATTACAAAAAAATTCATTAAAAAGGTTGAATGTAACATGGGAATACGACAGAAAATTTATTTTCAATATAAAACCCTATTTTCACAATAACAATAAATAAAATAGCGCAACTAAAATAAAAATAAGATTTTAGGTTACTGTAGCTGTAGCAGACCTAGAAAACGCAGGAACCACGGCGAACGTATTTTTGCGATTAAACGGTAGAAATGTTAAAATTCCGAAACATCGCTTGACAAAGAAGAGCGGTTTGGTGAAGACGGCCAACGGACCCAGATTTAAATTTTACCCTGGATCTAAGAACACCTTTAAACTGCAGGGTCCCAGCATTAAACTGATGCAAAGTTTAATTATTGAAGTAAGGAATTCAAATAATGAAGATATAATGTTGTTACCTACGTATTTTTGGGATTAAAGAAATTTCGATCTCTGTCTAGAGCAGAGCTCAGTTTTTAGAAGTTAAGGAGCAACCCCTAAAGTTCTGGAGCTCCGGAACTCCGCCTTATTTTTATATTAAAATTGTGAATAATAATAGAATGATGCCATAAATTATTTTGTTAAGTTTTTTTGGTGAACTCGATTTTTTCGGATCTAAAAACACCTTTTTTTGAATCCAAGGACTCCTTTGAGCTGCAGGATCCCAGCATTAATAAAAAAGAAGGGAAAATAGTGGGAAGAACGTAAAAATAAGCCAACACTTTTTTACTATAACAATAATATAAAATAATTTTATTAACCACGCAAATAATAATAATATATGAAATAAAAGACACTACTTTAAACGCGCATTATAACTATAAATTTAAACATGTGATGAAAAAATACGTTTCGCCCCTAAATTCGGACCCTTTTTTATCCCCAATAACCTGAGGCGAAAGCGGGGCTCATCAGCGAATACAGACGCCTTAGTTTAAAGGGTAACGCGCATCTACAAAATAACAAAAATTTTTACACGCGAATTATTATTAAATTAAAATTAAACTTAAAAACAAGCACACTTTTACCTGTTATCCGATTTCTTACCTATCGGCCTTTTTACTGCTCCTAGATTGTAGGTCTTGTCCGGCGACTTCCATTATCCACCGTCTATTCCGAATATACTAAAAAAATTAAAGTTATATATTGATAAACTTAAATTTACACTTATATTAATTTAACGCAAAAACTTTTTGTAACGATAGACAAAAAACAAATATTTTGTGTAAAAAACGGTATAAAAACTTTAATATACAGAAATTTGCATACCAATTTAAAACAGTCATACTGGAGTTCGAATATAAAAATAAAAGTAGCTTAAATAACTAAATTAACCCAAAGTAATAAATTTATTATACAATGTATTATTTAATTAATTATAATAAAATATAAACAATGATGGAGCTATAGCTGCATGAAGAGACAAAAGCAACTACTTAGCAAAAGCTAAGCAGAGTTATATGTTGAAATATAAAAACATTTTAAAAAATTTTTTAGAAAAAGATACATTATGGAAAAATTAAATACACTTTGGATATGTTTACATAATGCAAAAAATTTTTTGTTTAACTTTAATAAATGTATTAAGTGTGTAAAATTTACTGAATTTAGCTAAATTTAATTAATTAAAGAAAATTAATAAATTACCTAATGTATTGATATAATTTTTTTATAAGTTTTTGTATTATAAATACCAAATTTAGTAAAAAAAGGTTTGTATTTAACATAAAATCTTTTTAATTTATCGTAAAGCTAATTTTTATTAAATCCCAATTGTAAAAAATCCAGGTATAAGGCTTGAATTTTGACCAAGAAAAAATCATTTTTACAACAAATGCGCGCAATTCTAACAAGTTTTGTGAAAAACACATTTAAACTTATTTTGCAACTAACATTACTAGATTTTCGAATATATCAAATTACTTTAAATTTAAATTCATCCGTCTTGTTAAATAATCAATATTACATTCATTATGTATTAATAACCATTTGAGGATATAAATAATTGACTGTTTTCTCCGAAATGCTTGTATCGGAAAGCGGCAGGTCATTAGGATAAATATCTTTACATATTTGATAAAAACTATTACAATTAAGGCTAAGTAGATCGTCTATGTATCTAAATGTATATTTAGTTTTAATTCTATTTCTAGCATTGGATTTTAGATAACTAAATTCTATAAAAGATATAAGATAAGATCTGCAATTTAAACTGATGCAAAGTTTGATTATTGTAGTAAGATATTCAACAGCTACAGATTTAAATTTACTAACAAATCAAAACTAGCTATCTAAGTAGGTCATTTAAAATTTGAACTTCGTGGCTCAGTGGCAAATAACGCATTGTACTAAAGCTTTAGAGATTCAGTTATTATCGAGACAATTTTACGCTTTCAATACAAGTTTTAGCATTCAAAACATTTTTACGGTATTTTTAAGTGGGTGTAGAGTGTAGGTTGAATATAGTGTAAAGTTTGGAGTAAGGCAAATGAAAGTAGCACTTAGTTAAAAATCAATTTTACAAAGCAGCTTGAAATACTTTTCAATAATATTGATTTTAAAAAAATGCTTAAAATATGCGAAATTGTGGCTTAAAGGAGCACTGTCACAAATCAAATTCCTATAACGCCCGAACCGGACTGCTCCTTTAATACCGAACCGATTCAGCTGAAATTTAAAAATGCTGTAGCCTTGTAGTAGAGCACTCTAACTACCAAGTTTGAATTAGATTGGCTTGGTATTAAAGGAACAGGCCGGTTCGGGCGTTATAGGAATTTGATTTGTGACAGTGCTCCTTTAAAGAAAACTAAACTCAACGGCACTGTAGAAGCGACAGAGCGGTCGCGACAGCCGCCGCGCAGAATAATCATAAAAAAACAATAACGGAAATCTCCATAGTATTTTGAATTAATTCTATTAAGCGGCCTAGAGTTGGTAAAAAATATAGCTATAGAGTGACATTGAATGTTTTAATTTTGTTTTAATTTAAACGTAGCGAACTGAGTCAGTTTATTCTATAATTTACATAATATAGGCCAAAATATTATACAAAATCTCTAATGTTTTTTTCTATTGTGAATAATTTATATAAAAACATAGGTAAAAAACATATATTATTGCAAATAGTAATTTTTAATGCTTTTTAAATACCTTCCTGCAAAATAAAGTACGTTTTTAGATATATTTTGGTATATTTTTAAATTATTTTTTTATTTTAACCATTTTATAGGCAAAAAAATCTAGCTGACCGCGATATTTGCAGTATTGAATCGACTATTTAACAACAAAAACATTCAAAATTTTTTACTAAAGCGGATTAATAACAAAGATTAAAAACTGTATTTTAATAATTATTTATCAAAATACTTAATTTGTAACCTAAATGCAAATTTTCTAAGGGCTAAAATTGGTTAATTTTAGTATATTTTGTGAAAAGGTGGAATTAAAAAAAATTATGCGTTCTTATTTGTTTTTTTTTAAAAACGTCATTACCGCACAATTATAATTGGTCCCCTTATGTCTGCATTCTATTTTTCAGCGTCAGCCAGATATAATTCAACCATAAGTATTTGGAAATGGATTTGAAATGAACTGTTGGCATTAATTCAACAACATTTAGTGTTTAAGTAACGCCACTTCCTGGTGGCATTCGAGTTTAATAATACATTGATCAACCGAAAATTAAGTCCAATTTAGAGCGATTGCCTTTAGAGCTGACTCTTGGAGCCAGCTTTAAAAGCCGGTCTCTTGCCACTTGTCCCCAGCCAAAAGTTGAATTTAACCCAAAAAGATTTTAATATAAAAACGAATTTTATTAGGGTGAAAATAGCTGAGTGGTGAAGTAACCACTCGTTCTGCTAGAAAATATCACGTGGAGAGAAACACCTGACGCAACTTAATAATAATTAGTTACATCGTCCCCGACAACTTTTTTATTATTTTTATTCTCGCGTGTTTATTCTTTATATCTTCCTGACGGCGAGCGGTTACGCCCTTAATTTCCGCCTGAAGGAGTTTAACTTCAATTGTATTGTATTGTATTTTTATTTTGTCTAACACAGAGACACAAATAAAAAATAGACACATTGCACTTGATTTGTATGCATCAAAAAAGAAACGAATAGTAATCTAAGGTCTAAAATTAACGAATATGCGGTTTTAATACATGTCAACTTATGCCTTCACAGTTCTTCACGAACCCTGCATTTTCGCAAATAATAATCAGTAAGTTAATAATAACAAGAATATATAACACAAGTCCACACTCTCACCAAAAATCGCAACGCCTCCACGCTCCCGCAAAAACCCCTCCACCCGCCGCTACACGGTTTAGCCCCTCCCCTACGCCACCACGCAATCCATCCCAGCAGCGCGCACAAAAAAAAACAACCACCAAAAACACAAAAAACCCACAAAAAACCCCAAACACAACACCCACACACCCAGCAAAACCAGCAAAACACAAGAGCAAAACCACCCCACGCAAACCAACACAAAACCACCAAAACACAAAAACACAAAACCACACAAAAACACTCCAAAACAAAAAACAGCACACATTCAATAATCTATAAATCAATAATGTTAATAATAATCTACCTTTTTTGTTATAGTCCGATGGTCTTACCAAGAAAGAAGGTCTTTTAATAGACGAAATCTCAGTGCTGAATGTTAGAAACAAGAAGAACTGGAATTTCCAATGCGGGGAAAAAGAATGGCTCTCTTTTTTTTCTTTTTTTCCGTGTACGAAAATGACTGCCAATTGTCCAGAGAGCTGTATCCGGATATGGAAGTTACCAAATACAAAGCCACAGGTGATCCCGGTTGCGGAATTTTTAGCTTGAAATACTTAGACCCTAATTTACAACGGAGTCGCAAGTGACAAATGACAACGCATTGTCACCGCAGCGAGATTTACAACATTTCGTCGTTATTAAGGCAAAATGAGCCACATGTATTATAAAATACACGTGAATGTAACTGATTCTGTAGTTATTAGAGTCCGGATTTAGACTTAAAATGAGTCACAGTCACATATATTTTATACAATATGTGGCTCATTTTGCCGTAGCAACGACGATTTACGACATTTACGCACCTTTACGGTGTAAACGAGCACGGAACGCGTTGCCACTTGTCACTACGGTGGGAAGAAGCACTTAGGTTTTGGTTACACCGGAGTGGTGAGTGACAGGGCGACACCGCGTTGACACCGCAACGGACAATGATAATGTAACCAAAAATATATAATATAACGAAAAATGTGCAACTCCTATATAAAAAAGTACGGAAAAGTAGGCCATTATAATGAGCCTCTCCATTTAAATGACACTCTCTATAATAATGGCATAGTAGCCATTTTAATGCGGGAAAATATGATGTTCGCCTAGGTTATTTTGCATTATGTGCGCGGATCAATAAAAACATTTTATTTCATTTGGGAGATGAAAGATTTATTGTTTTATGATTTTTAATTTTTTTTAAAAAAAGTGTTATTCTAAAAAAGCTCCAAAAACGAGAACTCCGGAGCTCGATAACCGGGAAACACGTCTGTTTATTAGCTTAAAAAATCGTAACTGTAACTTAGAACAAATTCGGGGCGGGGACCAACACCTCTAAATGAAGAATTCCAAGGTTATCCAACCTTTTTTGAAGTTGGTGTTATTTTATCGTTTGTAATAAAAATCTTCAAAAAGCGAAGCTCCGGAGCTCGGTGCTCTGGTGAACATCACCGATATATTTAGATTACGAAATTGTGACTGTGACGGGGAGCAAATTCGGGGCGGGTACCAACGCCAATGTCTTCGTTACCCTGTACGGCACCACCGGCGCGACCCCGCGTCTCCAGTTGTACTCCAAACAAATCCGAGACCCGTTTGAAAATGGTAAATCCGACAGTTTCACATTAAAAACAAAGGATGTGGGGAAGTTGAAAAAACTGCGGTAAGTGGGCAAACTGTAAATTCCACCGACACCGACACCGACCGAAATCTACCGTAATCTACCGTAATTTTTAGTATTATGGAAATTTTAGCCTAAGCCTAACCTGCACATCAATATATAATTTGCGTAAATTTGAGGCGGTGTCGGTGTCGGTGTAAATGTGAAAATGGTAAATCCGACAGTTTCAATCAAAAACAATAGAGGGGTAATTAGAAAAAACTGCGGTAAGTGCCAACTGTAAACACCTAAACCGACACCGAACAAAATCTACCATAATCTACCGTAATTTTTAGTATTATGCAAATTTTAGCCTAAGCCTAAGCCTAACCTGCACATCAATATATAATTTGCGTAAATTTGAGGCGGTGTCGGTGTCGGTGTCGGTGGAATTTACAGTTTGCCGGTAAGTAGGGCGTAGTAAATTTTTTTTTGTTACAATCAACAGATAAAGAAGCAACATTTTTTTTTAATAAAAGGCGGGTATCCTAGTCTAAATAAATTAAAATAGTTAATAGAACTTGGATATAACTTTGCAAAAACAAGCTTTGGTATAGTCAAAAGCTTAAATATTAAATTTGGTTTAATTTCGAATACTAATAAACAACTGTGAAGCTTTTTCTCCAAAAAAACTGAACGCGTAAAAAATTTTTATCCGACTCTCTTTTTTTGAAAAAAAGTTTCCATTCACCTGTTACTGATCGGAATTTTAAAAAAAATCTTCTCTTTAAAATATTATATGGATCGGTTTATATTAAATATTATTAAATGATGGAACGCAAAATGTAAAAAACCAAGCATAAAAGAACTGCAGATAACTTGATGCAGTTATATGTATATAAAATGGTTGGGCTGTTTTTGTTAAAATTTTACCCCCGTTCAGAAATTTTCTTTTTTTCTTTTTCATTTATTAAATCCAAACAAAAGTGTAAAAAAAATTAAAATAAATATTTGCTGAGAATCAGAATTTAAAGGGTTTTAAGCCAAAACATATCTATTATTTAGCATACATTACTGTGGATTTTGCTTCAAGATCTTTTTTAAATTAAATTAAAACATTGGAGTTCAGAGCTGGGCTTAAACCAGCGACATTTCCCTCACTAGAGGAACTCTTTGCCACTGAACTACCCAAACCACCATAATATTTGGTTAAATTCATTAATTTAAAGCCGTAGTTCTTTTTTCAGTATCGAGCACGACAACACCGGGCGGGCCCCGGGTTGGTTCCTGGAAAACGTTTTAGTTACGAACAAAAAAACCGGCACCAAATGGTCCTTTCCTTGTAAACAGTGGTTGGCAAAGGATGAAGGTTAGTATGAACCCTTAGGAACTTTACTATGGTTGAATTATATTTGGCTGATCTTGTAAGTTTGTGTGGGAGACATAATAGTGTTGTAAAAAGTATTGATTTTGGATTATTTTAAGTAAAAGTAAAAGTAATTTGAAAAATTTTAATTTAAGTAAAGTAAGAGTAAAAGTAATTTGTGATTTTTTAATTTAAGTAAAGTAAAAGTAAAAGTAATGGTCAAAATTCTATTTAAGTAAAGTAAAAGTAAAAGTAAGACCTATTTTTTAAAGTAAAAGTAAGAGTAAAAGTATAATAAAAGTAATTTTGGACCGGAGCAAAACACCGGTTTTTGGAGCTCTAGAGCTCTGTTCTAAAGTTTTTTTGGTAATTTTATGTATAAATTATCATTTTAATAAGTTGTTTGGTCAAAATAAATGGTTTGAGCGTGTTAGCGGCTTAAAAAATTGTCTTCTGCCATTTACTTCACAACAAGCCCATGGGAAATCTACCCATTGAAATTACTTAAATTTTACTTAAATTAATTTAAGTATTTGCAGTCAAAAATCCGAGTAAGAGTAAAAGTAAAAGTATTTGAAATTTCAAAAGTCGAGTAAGAGTAAAAGTAAAAGTAATTGAAATTTCAAAAGTCGAGTAAAAGTAAAAGTAAAAGTAATCCAAAATCGGTTACTTTTATTACTTTAAGTAAAAGTAAAAGTAACTTTTTACAACACTAAGACATAAGCGCACCAATAAAAGTTGTGCGGTAATTATGAAGGTTAAAAAAACAGATTAGAATGCATATTTTTTAATTCCCGCTTTTATACAAAAATATTTTAAATTATTTAGCTTTACCCCCTTAAAATAAATGCATTTTTTTTAAATTGAGTAATTAATAAGTAATAATTGTTAAAATAAGGTATTTAATCTTTACTATTAAACCATTTAGCTTAAAATTTTAAATAGATTTATTGCTAAATATGCGATTTAATTCTGCAAATCATCGAGGTCAGCCATGTTTGATTTGCATATAGGTTTATACTTCATTATTCTATTTTATAATCATGCTATCGTTAAATTTTTGTGACGGGAAATGAAAAAATGAAGTATTGAAGTAGCTAAATATTGAAAATTATTTTTAAGAACAGAGAAAACTTTCCTAGAACAAAGACCGCATTCTTCAAGGCAGGATTTTAAGGACCCCAAAATGTCATATAGTATTCGTGATCACGTAATATATGTTTTCATCTGTGGGAATGGTTCTAGGAGGAGCTGTTTTAGCTAATTAGCGCTTGGGAAAAATCGATCTTTAATAAATGAGAGATCTCCATTATTTTCCTAAGCGCTAAATGGCTAAAAGTGATTCTATAAAGTCATAACTCTGTGAAGATATTTATTACTGAACAACTTCCGTTTAAATGAGGGGGATTTGGCCTTCGTGTGGAATAAAACGTACTGTTGACTAAAAAATGTTCCTTTATTTTTTACGTTTGATACGATTTTTTAAAATGTTAACCATCGTAATTAACTCTTTCTGATTAATAACGCAAACCATCGCGCGTACTCCGATGCCGCCCGGTTCCACGTCAACTGGCCCCCAACAAATTCGCCCCGGTAAAACTGGCCCCCAGCTAATTCGTCCCCAGTCAACTGGCACCCAGACAAATTGACCCCCTGACAAATTGGCCCCCGTCAATTGGCCCCTGACAAATAAATGTTTTTCATGCACCTCATGTGAAAGAAAGACCAGTAAAACGTATCGGTATTAAGTTAACTAAAGTCTGCCTTATGGTCCGTGATAGCCAAGTTTGCGCGATTTGTAATTGGTTAACATAAGAAATACCAATTAACGACCGCACACCAAAATAAAAACTGTTTGAGTGGACGTGGATTATTTACAAATTGATTTGTAAATAAACCACGCCCACTAAAACAATGTTTTGCTTTTGTTGTGCGGTTGCTATTTGGTATTTTTTTGTTAACCAATTAAAGATCGCGCACACTTGGCTATCATGGAACAATACGTAACTGAACGAAGTACAACTTACAACATGA
>JASAMX010032912.1:0-10926 GCA_030248175.1 Microlaimidae sp. YZB2_3
TGCAAATATTAAAAATAGCTCTAAACCTCGTACAGCCCATGCTATGATAATAATAATATTGATAAAATTATAATAATAATAATGTTGATAAAATGATAATAAGAATGTTAATACAATGAATAATGAAAATAATGATCAAAAGATAAATAATAATAATAATAATAATAATAATAATAATAATAATAATAATAATAATAATAATAATAATAATAATAATAATAATAATAATAATAATAATAATAATAATAATAATAATAATAATAATAATAATAATAATAATAATAATAATAATAATAATAATAAATTTTTTAATAATAATAATAATAATAATAATAATAATAATAATAATAATAATAATAATAATAATAATAATAATAATAATAATAATAATAATAATAATAATAATAACAGTAAAAACAAATAAAACGAGGTGTAATAGCAAAGTTATTATTATACCAATGGAAAGTCATATATCAATCAACGAAAAATGTAATGAGCACAATACATGCTTAAACAGTGTGCGGAAGTTTCGACTTTTCTATTTCGTTTTTACAGATCCCGTTATTAGAAAACCCGTCTTTTAAGTGTGCTTTTGTGAACGTACTTTTCAAAAGACGAGTTTTTCAGTCAAACCACAAAAGCTTGTGGTACGAATAAAAAATTTATCATAATAAAATTTGCTTGATTTTTCGGTTTCGCTTAGGCTTCGGAAAAGATAAGGTTTTTTGTCTTCAATTAAAAATATTCACCATTAAATAGAAATATATTCCAATAAAATAATGTTTTATTTTTGGTTTTGCTTAGGATTAAAAACAAAAGGTTTTAAAGCCACGGTTTTAATTGCAAAATATTTGTTTTTACAACAACAAGAACGTCTTTTCTTTTTAAAGATTTTATCCACATCAAAAATCCAAAAATTTGTCTGTTGAAAAGTACCTTCACAAAATCACACTCAAAAGACGAGTTTTCCGAAGACGAAATGTAAAAGACGAAAATTCTGGGAACCGGCTTTGACATTTATGTGTGTCCCTGCTTAGACGAAATAAAATACAATACAAATACAATACAATTGGAGTTCATCCAGTTTGGTAACCACAACCATTCTTTCTATTAATAATGTGTAGGTAATATAATGTAGACTAGATCTTCTTATACATTTCTTGAGAGATGGTTTAAAATCATACAAAAACAAACACCAGCGTCTTTAAGAAAAATAAAGCATTAGGGCTCTTACATTGAAATGACTTTCGTATTAGGTATAATCGCTTCTATGGCGGAATATAATATTATTCAATTGTTTTGCCAATAAAAATATTTAGTATAAACTGTAAAATTTTTTGTTGGAAAAATTAAATCAAATTAAATTAACAAATATTTTTTCATCCGCCCGTTTGTGTATTATGATTTGGTTAAAAAAGAAAACTGATAAAAACAGCAAAATGCTCTCTTAAAATATTTTTATTTAACGGTATATTATTGCGTTTAGCGTCTGGTAATTTTTTTTTACTACAAGACTCGTTTGGAAAGTAATGGAGTGGAAAATATTTTCGCTAATTTGCATTTGACTTATTTCACCCTTTGGCTGCCACTCTCAAATTGGCAATCAGTTGCAAAAACACAACAAACCCCTTATCAGTCTAATCACATGGGATTTGATAAAACTTGAAGAGCGTGCGATTTTTACACGGGTCCCGTGAGAACGGACGACTTTCGAGCACAGCTGTCAATAAGCAAGTCCTTATCAATGTTTCTAAGACTCCTTGATAAGCGTCAAAATAACAGCCAACAAAGCTAGGAATTGATGAATTGAGGGATTAGACTGGAAGTCTAGTCAATTTTTCAGCTACAAAGCACATAAAGAATTACCCGTGTTCATGCTACTTAAGAAGATGACGATTTTTGTTTTTACAACAAACGAGAATGATCTAGAACATCTTTTTTTCTTGTGTGCACTATGCGCTTATATTTTTATTGAATATTATTTGAACCACTAAAATATTTTTCGTTGTTTCACAAAATACGCTTTTAATATTATTAAAAAGCTTAAAAAACACGCGGCTTTGAAATTAGCTTAATTATTTGGAATTTGATATAATTTGTAAAGCACATTAATTTGTTTAATAAAACTATGGTGATAGTATCATTTTATCAAATGGGAACCTTTGATAATACTTTAAATTAGTTTCGGGATGTTTTTATCGCACGAAATTAATTGTTATGATCGTTAAAACTTGACAGATTTAAATAAATTTTTCGTAAAATAAGCATGATAAAAAACGACAAAGGTTTTTTATATGGTAGGTGAATGAAAAAGCAGCGAAGAAACAAAAACCCTTTTTAGAAATCAATAGAGATTGAGTAACATTCGTATTTTTAACAAAATAACTTTTTACCTAATCAAAATTATAATATATACGTTTTTTTTCCGGAATTAACCAATAAATTTTGTAGCTATTTTGCAGGATCTTTGTTTATTTTTCAAGTTATTCGCAGATCATAATTATTATATCAATAAAACAAACTAAATACGTGAAATTAAAAAAAAACTAAGCACCTAAAATAAAAAAGTGAAATAAACTAAGCATCTGAAACAAACAAATAGTTTTATGAACTCCTTTTTTATTGCACGTCAGTTCCCATGTACGCTTCTCAGTTCCCATGTACATTTTCCGTGTATTTATTGTGGGTACAGTACTGGTGTTTCCACCCTCCAATACTATGCTTCGAAGCTCCAGTAATTTAATTTGGGAGAGCTAAGCTTATTTAAGCTTGAACTGTGTTTCAAGTTATTCCACCCTAATTTTTGCGACTCTTTTAAACGTTTTTTTAATAAGTTTTTACAGAAAAATTTAGTTTACAAAAAAAGCTGATAAAATTAATCTGTGGCACAAAAAAAATCAAAGCACTTAATTTACGAAGCTCCTGGATTTCTCCGGAGTTCGGAGTTCTGGGGAACCTCACAAATGTAAAGTCGGTTGGCAGGTGAAGTTTGCACAAAAACAGTAATTTTGACGCTGGCCATTGCCATGCATATAGAAAAAAAATTTATAAACGCCTATTGTAACCAATTGTGAGCTTAAAAGAAGTTTAAATTGGAGGTTCTATACGAAAAAACGGACCTCGAAATTAAAAATTGAAAATTGCCAACCCGATCGTCATTACTACGACACAAAGAGGCACAATCATTATAAAATCAACGTGACTACGATTAATAATGTTTATACTATTTGTGTGTTAATCGATAAAAAGAGACACAGTTACGTGTATGACCATTATGACTCACTGTGTCCTAGTAACGACACTTAAGTCTTAAGTCCGAAATTTCTAAAACCTACACTTAAACCTAAACCCAACCTAGGTTTCTATGTTGGGCTCTCAATTCTCTGTTTCGTGGCCACAAGTTGTAAAAATTTTCCGACGGCTCCAACTTCCCCGGTTACATCTTCAAAGGAATGATTCTGCATTACTTTTAATCGTTACACTTTATTTAATTAAATAATTAGTTGGTGTGAATAATAATAGTAACAATTTAGAAATATAAAAAGAAAAATTTTTTTATGAAAATTAAAGACTTATTAAAAAATGCATTTTTACACCAAAATCAAAGTTTTATCAAAACTCGTCCGCTTTTAACAAATTAGATTTTTTTTAGGATACCTGCCCTTAACTAAAAATTCACAATCAATTATTTATTTAATATAATTGACCAGTTCGATTTCGAAGTAGGGTACCAAGGCTAAATACACTTTTTAAAAAACAAAAAAAAGGGAAACCGTAACAGCTGAAATCAGTATAAAATCGTTTCCATCCAAACGTTGCATTAGGGTTGGTTCATACTTATGTAAAAACGTCCTTTGGACAAAGTCCAAAGGACAAACACAGCGTATAAGGGCTGGTTCATACTTATGACAAAACGTCCTTTGGACAAAGTCCAAAAAACTTTTGTCTTTTGGACTTAGTCCAAAGGACAAAATCCAAAAGGAGAAGTCCAAAGGGAAAAGTTCAAAGGGAAAAGTCCAAAAGGAAAAGTCCAAAGGACAACGTATTCATACCTTTGTCCTTTGGACTTTTCCCTTTAGATTTTGTCCTTTGGACTTTGTCCAAAGGACAAATTCTAAGTAGCGTTCATACTTCGTCCAAAGGAAAAAGTCCAAAGGACGTTTTGGCTTGTCCAAAGGACGTTTTGGCTTTTATAAAATTGTCCTTTGGACTTTGTCCAAAGGACGTTTTGTCATAAGTATGAACCAGCCCTAAATGTATGTAAAAACGTCCTTTGGACTTTGTCCAAAGGACGTTTTTACATAAGTATGAACCAACCTTCAGAGATAATGATGGAAATTAAACTAAAAAAAACAAACAAACTGATGTGAAAAAAATAACCGTTTTAAAAGTCGTTGCATAAAATTAAAGTAAAAAAAAACACGATTGATGTAAAAAAAATTACCGCTTTAAAAGAAAGAATCATTACACAACAACCGCACAGGATGTGAAAATATTGGCACAAAGCTCGTGGTTGGGCCAAACATTTGGCGCTTGTCGAGAGCCCTAATTTAAAACATCAATTTAACGCCGGTTGTGCAACAATCCCCACTTCAAAGGAGCGTATCCCAGTCGGCGTTATTACAACATAAAAATTCACAATCGTTATAAAGTCAACGTGACTTCGACTCGTAACGTTCTAATGAATTCTGCGTGGTAAAGGATAAAAAAAGTCAAAGTTACGGCAGTTTTATGACAATTCTGACTCGTTGTGTAGTGCTAACGACGAAGTGCTTTTCGGAACGTATTGTATAAGCGGCGGCGAAAGAGCTTTTAAGTGGGGTCCCCTATAAATACAAGGCCAAATAATCGTTGGAGATTTATAATCTCCGGAATCCCTGATTTATAATCCTTGATGTGCCAAACTCATCGGAATATTCAGATCCTTCTGCAAAAATTAAATGATTTTTCTGTTGTTTCTAATAATTAATTAAAGTTATATATAATTAAATTAAAAAAACAAAAAAATTTTTGATTAGGAGGAAGCAGCGTCATCACTACGCGATAAACGTGACCAAAGCGTGAATGTTTATCAAAAATACAAAATTACTTTTTCAATATTTTTCTTAGTGATGTGCCCTGGAGCTCGGATATCCGAAGTGGAGCTCCGCTTTTAGGAGCTCCAGAGCGGACCTCGGAGCTCCGCCCTATTTTTGTACTAATTTCATGAATAATTAAAGAGTGATGCCATATATTATTTTGTCAAAATTTTTTTGCAAATTAATTTTTTTTCAAAACTTATTTAATACGCTAGAAATAGTCTTAAAAATGCAGATAGAGTAACTTTAAATGTATTTCAAGCTTAAATAAGCTTAAAATCGCTCATTTAATGGGCAGAGACCCGCAGCTCCGGGGATCCCTCTGCTTTAAATGGCCGGAGCTCCGAAGCATGTTATTGGAGGGTAGGAACATCACTAATTCTTCTACTATTATTAAATTTGAAATCTAATACGCGGCTACATTTGTCTAAAGGAGACATTTAAAAAAAGCAAGTTTCAACTCAGAAAAAGGTGTTGATTGTTTTTAAAATAAAAAAGCTTTTAAATAACTCAAATTAAAAGTTTTGTGATTTTTTACAGTATGAATGAAGTGGGCCTGTAATTTTTTAACAAGTTGACCAATTAAAATATGCTTTTCTTTGTTCATTTCTATATTAATGTAAATAAATGTTAAAAAAAATTTTAAAAAACTCAATTATAAAATCGTGCCCCAGGTTATAAACATGAAATGCAAAACATTAAAAAATGGTCCTTAAACAATTTTTTGCAAGAAAATTATATATTATAAAAATCAAAATTTCCTCTATTTATATTAGAAAGTGCAATATACGGCAGACAGCTTTGCTAATGTGTTCGAAATGTGTTTACTTATACATGTCTTATTCACACTCTAACCATAAAAAACCAATTCGTACAAATTGGTTTTTGCTTTTCATTTTTAAAATAAAAGTTAAAAAGCACTGGCGGATTTTTAGAGTCAAAAGAATGCCTTTACATGTTTTCTTATATTTAAATTTTCATGGCATGCATTGATATGGTAAACTGAAATCCCGAAGGATTCCTAATTTACTGATATTATTAACATATTGTTATTAATCTCAAATCATGATGACTTATTACTGATATGCTTTATTAAGTGAAAAATGTGAAAAAATATTTTAAAATAATTAAAAACTGTTTTGATAGCTACTAAAATGGCTCAAGTTTTATATTTTTTAAATATGATCATACTATTTAGATGTTTTTCTTACTTATGCCAGTCTAATTTATTTTTATAGTTTGTTCTCATATCAAAAATATTTTAATCTGAGTATTTTAATAATGTAAAAAACGGCTGTTTTTTTAAAAGCCAAATCTTATGAAATTTAACACATGAATAATATAAAGATTAAACAATATGAATATAAATTGTAATATATAATATAAAACAAAAATTAGTGCAAAGATTGAGAATATTCTTGATAATATGGTTTTAAGTAGTTTTTATGACTTATTTTTATTTTATGGCTTCAAGATCTGCTACAAATTAATAAAAAAATATCAATCAGATAGTTGAAATTTTTATGGATAGAGTGATACAACCTTTATACACTTTTTGTTTGTTATATTTTTGATTGACAAAAACTTTTATTTATCATTTATAATTAAGACGAACCGAAATATTTTCTTAAAAAGTTAGGGAATGGGAGCCGTAAAAAACTTTTAGTAACAAACAAACAGAAAACATCAACAACAACTGTTGTCAGATAAAACTGAAGTAATATTTAAACACATATAAGCCTTAAAAACTTATATTTTTACGCTGCCGGATTTGTTAAAACAGCATCACCGTGACAATAACAGCGTATAAATGAGAAACTTTGTCAGGCGTCTCATTCAATCACAAAAGGTACCAATATTTAAAAACAGTTGTTTACGCAAATGGTACACTGAAGGTGTGGTCAGAAAATTTTGGTAACTTGGAGCCTCGAAAATGGACGCTTTTAGGAGAAAATAAAAAAATATGGTTTGGGGTTAAGTCAAGCTTAGGCTGAGGAATAAATTTTGGTGATTTTAAACGTTCGGTTCCACATTCCTCAGTTCTGGCTCCAAGTTTCCAATTTTTTTAAATTTAAGCTCCTCGCTCTAGCGACCCTAAACTATATTGTCGTTACTAAGTCAAAATAAGCCACTATTCGTACAAAAAATATGTGACTGTGACTCATTTTTAATAACAAACAGCTCTTTACTAACCACAGAAAAAAATCACAGTCAAACGTATTGTGTAATGACTGTCGCTCATTTTGCTGTAGTGACGACGATATATCCAACGGCCTTAAATCATCATAATTTATTTGCAAACAGTCGATATGACAAGAAAACCATGGCTCACTAAAGACTGGTTCATACTTATGACAAAACGTCTATTTGTACAAAGTCCAAGGGACAAATACAGCGTCAAAACGTCCTTTGGACAAAGTCCAAAAAACAACGTGTTCATACTTTTGTGTCCTTTGGACTTTTCCCTTTGGACTTTGTCTTTTGGACCACGTCAGGATTTTAGGGACCCTCAAAATGTCAAATAGTCGTGATATAGTCATAAGTATTCGTGATGACGTCATATATGTTTTTCTCTGTGGGAATGGTTGTAGGAGGAGTTATTAGAATCACTTTTAGCCATCTAGCGCTTGGGAAAAACTTGGATCTCTGGATGAAACCCTCATAAGACTAAATGAAACCTACATGCGAAATAATTTGCATAAGTATGGTTATCACGCTCACGCAGCTGATTGGTCGTTCGGTAGTTCATTAATAGGACGTTCAGCAGCGTTTGCACGGTTTTCCAACAAAAAATTACGGTGCTTCGACAGTTGAAAACACACTTTTTTACCAACCGTATGCAAATTATTTCTTACGTGTGATTTATTCATTGCATATAGCAAGAATGCATAAGAGTAGAGAATGCCCGACTGTGTGTTACACAATTGTTCAAATTATAGGTAGATTATTTCACAGTATAGATTTTTTTATCATGTAGAAATAAAAATTTGCGAACACAAAACTCCGAGATGAAGTTTTTAAACCTACATTCACCGTCAAATAATTCAAGTTACTCAAAATATTCCACGTTTTAACATATAAAATCGTTTATACGTCCGATGCAATAAAAAAACTAGAATATTTGAAACCATTACGTTGGAAAAAACCTCATTTAAGTATTATACGTTCACCGTTTTTTTGCAATTCGAAGTTTGCAAAGTAAAAAATTGTAAACGCAGAATGCATACAGCAAATTTTTCTACATAGTACTATCGAATAACTGAAATTATTTAAAATATTTGATGTTTTAACATGAAAAATAATTTATACGTTGGATTCAACAAAAACGTTAAATATTTGACAACATTACGTGAAAAAAACACATCATCAAAGAGTTTTACGAATGCAGTTTTTTGTTTGCAATTTCGTGGTTATTATGTAGAATATTCTACAGTATTACAATGAAAAATTATTATATAGATTTTTCCACAGGTCGTGGTAAACTTTTTACATGTTAAAATATTTACACTGTGGAATAATCTACTTATAATTTGAACAACTGTTTAACACACAGGCGGACATTTTCTACTCTTATGCATTCTTGCATATACCAAAATTGATTTGTAAACCGACAAATTAGGGTTCAGCTGAGACTGTTTAATTGTTTTGGATAAATTAAAACACCCATAGTTTTAGTCCTATCTTGAATTTCAGCAAGAAACATGCATCAATAAGCATACAAAATTGTACGCGATTGTATAAGTCTGGAAATGATAACAGTAGTTGTACATTAAGCAATGCATTACATGTATTATCTTCAACAAAAAAACAGCTCAACCTTTTTACAATTGAGCCTATTTTTTTGGTTAACTGTAAGTCTTTTTATTTTGTACAATGTGAACAAGTATGAAAAAATTAAAAACTCAAAGCTCCGAAATCAAAAACTTAACCAAAAAGTATTCAAATCTAAAGCTTTTATAATCCTGATACTGGGTATATCGTACAGAAATCTGAAGCTTTTTTTGTACTTGATACTGAGTATCATACACAACTGTAGTGTAATTTATTTTTTATTGATGAAATTAATTTTTTCAGTAATAGCCTTTTTTGTAAGAATTCGGTATATTTTATTAATTTAAAATTTGATTAAGGACATTTCGAAAATTTTCAAAAAGTTACAATATTTACAATAAAACAATTTTTGGTCTTCAATAGTTTTAAATTTTCATAATCAATAGCGAGACTTATTCAAAGAAAAAAAAACCAAAAAACCACAACAGTATAAAATACTTATATTATGGAGTATAAAATATAATAATTATGGAGTATAAAATACTCCATAATTCAAGTCTATTAATATGAAAAGCAATTTATAAAAAAGAAGAGAATTGTGACCGAAACGCATAAAAAATCGACTGTTGGCTGTTTTGCGTCAATACGTGTGTCGTACGAAGCGTAAAAAAATTAACAAAAAAGGAATAGTGTTTGAACAAATCATATTATGTTAAATTTTTATTATTTCTATTTATTTTGTCAAAACACAGGAACATACGTCGAAAGGTAGTACATACTGCACTGAATTTGTATGCACCTAAAAGAAGAAAACCAAATAGAAGTCATTTATATACTAAAATGGCCACTGTACAACAATCATTTCCAATTTAAAAAAGTTCCATGCCATGACTCCCTGACATCCACCATCATTGATTAAATATAAAAATTATAAAATATAAATATAAACTACAGTCAAAAAAATCTATTTGGTTATTGGAAAAAATTATGATAAACACTACAGAAAATAAATACATATAGTAATATAAATATAAACTGAAATTATACACATAGAATTAAATAGGTAACTAAAGTACATATAAATTCTGGTTCTCTAAAAATCTGTTTAAAAAACGAAAAACTCCAGTTTATCTAATTAGTTTTATAGTCTTATTTTATTTGTGGGCTTAATGAGGTTTTGAATGTATATTTTGTAAAAAAGAGTTACAAGAAGTTAACATACTTTAAAGTTGCGAAGTTGCAGTTAGTAAGACCTTGCTAATAATTTTTTGGAAGAAGCGTTTTAAAGGCTATAAATATTTATTAAGTGTTAATGAGTCTACCGCCAAAGGAACAGACACATAAAATTTTTTAATGATCTAACGTTTATTACCTGGTAACTTATACGTCGGTTAGATTCTATTTTTACACTAAAAACAAATTTTTATATTTAATATCCGATTGATCAGTCATGCGTTAAAAGTTAGTTTTAGCCTTTGAAAATTTGAACGTTTTGCAGTACCAGAAACACATTACCAAATATAAAAAATAAAAGAAAGATAATACAAATATTTGGAAAGATGAGTTTAATTCAATTTTTATTTAATAAATAAATAAGTTTCCATTTTTTATCGCAGTTCTAGTTTTGCACAAAAAATTATTGTTTATAGATATAAAGTAATTACAAAAAATAAGTTACAAATTGCATTACGATAAAAATCATGATGTTTATACGAAAGTAGGCTATACTAAAAATGCTTAACCGGTAAATAAAATAAGCCCCGCGTTCAAAACTATAGACCTGAATTAGGACTACATATAATTAGGGCTTTCTTTTGTTGAATTCCACTGCATAATTGTATTGCAGCGTGCCCTAATAAAAACGTTTCACAATTAAAATGTAAAACGTACAACATTACATACCATATTGTCCCAAAGCAGTTGATTGATTAGAGCAGTGCTCTTAATAACAATGTCCTTAACAAAAAGTATTTGTGCACCTCACCATTGAAATTTTGGCTGCAGCGGTGAAACAATTTTTTTTGTTAACTTCCCAATTAAAGTGCTCCAATAATTCGGACAATATAATACCAAATGG
>JASAMX010032914.1:0-25152 GCA_030248175.1 Microlaimidae sp. YZB2_3
AAAATTTCGACAAAATTTTTTAAGGAAATAGTATTTAAACAATTATAGGTATTGAGAGGAGACACTTCACTATGAGTATTATAATATTGATTATTATAATATGCTCAAAAACTGTTAAAGCCGCAGACCTGAGACCGGTGGGGATTTATGCGGAATTTTAGGCTCTACATTTTAGTAGTAATTCCAAAAAAATCTTGATGCCCTAAGGCACTGCAATGGCTGACCCCTAAAAATAAAACTTTTGACACAGTCTCTCTACTTAGGCGAATAATATATCTTTTGAAAGCTCTCAGCGTGCTGATTTCAAAATTGTAAAAAAATTGCTTTAAATAGTCGGGTAACTAAAATACAAACCCCTTTGTACCACTAAAATTAGTAAGGGGTGATTTTTTTGTTTTTATTATTTATAAGCCGTGTTTATATTCGTTTTGAAGCTCTATGTGCGCTGATTTGAAAAATATTAATTTTTTATGGTTACCCGGTTACATACCCCCATATACTCCCAAATTTAAAAAAAATGGTAATTTTGCTATTTTTTTATTTTAAGTGACGTGTTTATACTCATATGAAAGCTCTCGACGCACTGATTTTAAAAAAAATATTTTTTTTTAAATTTTCTTCAATTGTTACCCAATTTTGCACCTATCAATGTACCCCAACACGTTGATGTCAAAAAAATTATTTTCAACTCAATTCACCCAATGATTACCATTTTTACAACCAAAATGTACCCTCAAAAATTTTTAAGGGGTCTTTTTTATATATTTATTGTAATACCGTCTTGTTTGAGCTCATATAAAAGCTTTCAACACACTGATCTCAAAAATATAAATTTCAACTCGATTCACCTAATGGGTTACCATTTTTAAAACCAAAATGTACCCCCAAAAATTTTTAGGGGGTATATTTTTGAGATCAGCGTGCCGAAAGTTTTTATATGAGTACAAACAAGACGGTATTACAACAAATATATAAAAAAAACCCTAAAAATTTTTGGGGGTACATTTTGGTTGTAAAAATGGTAAACATATGGTGAATCGAGTTGAAAAAAGTTTTTTTGACATCAGCGTATCGAGAGCTTTGATATGAGTATAAACATGACGGTATTATAATAAAATCAATTAAGAATTTTAGGGGGTACATTGATGGGTGCAAAATCGGGTTACCTCTAAAGAAAATTAAAAAAATATTTGTTTTTTAAATCAGTGCTTCGAGAGCCTTCATATGAGTATAAACACGTCATTTAAAATAAAAAAAATGGCAAAATTACTATTTTTTAAATTTGGGGGTATTTGAGGTATGTAACCGGGTAACCATAAAAAATTTTAGTCTAAAATTAATGTTTTTGAAATTGAAATTACTTAAAACATTTATTTAATCTTAAAAATTAATTTTAGAGACAGTTAGAAGTCATTTTTCCAAAACTAGGGGGGAAGTTAAACCCCCATCTCAGAATTTGGGGGGAGGAGGGGTTAAACTCCCCAACACCCCCTCCTTGTGCCCATGCATGGGTGTAACCCCCGCCAACTGCCCCCCCTGCCACCCAAGATTTAGCACACCTGTGCACTGTCTGGAAATGCCCCGCCACTTTATTGGAGGATTTGCCCCCCCCCTCCCCCCGCTAAAAAATAAAAAAGTCCAAAATTATGACGCCATTTTTTATGATTATGCCATATTCAAAATTTTTTTGCAGTTTTTAGCCTATTTTAATGTATTTTAAGCCATTTTAGACCTATTTTTACCTTATTTTTTTGCTTTTTTGTCCTTTTCTTCCCTTTTCCCTCCTTTTTTTCTCTTTTTCACTTTTTTCTCTTTTTTTCTTTTTCCCCTGCTTCCCTCCCCCATTTTATTTCCCCCCCTGTGCCCCCTCCAGTATTCAAATTGAACCCCACCAATAAAACCTCGGCAGGGGCAATGCACAGGTCTGATTTAGAAATTAGTTTTAGCTTGCCATGAAAACCAGGGTTGAACATGCCCAGGGTTTTCAGTACAAAAAAACATTTTTAAAAACATTAAAAGAGCAATGATAAACGTAAATAAAGCATTATAATACACTGTTTTTGGCCTAATAATGTATTATGTATCTAATGTTTTTGACAGTAAAACATTTTTTCTTATTTAAAAATTACAATGGCAGAGGAATTTAGAGACCTTTCAGACCCCCTGGCTACACTCTCATTGTAAACAAGAGCAGATGAGCAGCTTGTCTTGTCTTGTCTCCATGCTTTTAGGATACCTATATGGAAAAAATTTGCTAAATTAAAAAATTTAAAAAAAAGAGCCATTGCTTTTGGTGGCTAAATGTTTTAGGATAGAAATCAACCAAATATGATTGTTTATTGCCCCCCTTCTGTTTCAACAAAGTTGCCCCTTCCTCATGCCACCCATTTTGGAATTTCCCCCTCCCCCTGATAAAATCCAAGGGGGGGGGAGGGGCAGTGCACATTTGTGAAAAATTATGGCGCCAGTATTGACTTATTATGACACCGTCATGGAAGTTTTTGCAGTTTTTTTGCCTATTTCAATGGATTTTGAGCCATTTTTGAACCTTAATTTAGTTTTTTTGTCCCTTTTTGATTTTTTGGCTCTTCTTTTTCCGTTTTCCCTTGCTTATCACCCAGGTCTGAAAAAATGAATCAATTGTAAATAAATTTATTCAATCATGTGATGTGTTGATAAGGAGCCACGCACTAAAAGTTTGGAAATTGGTTTTTTCAAACCTTAAAAATCTTCTTTTTTTGGTTTGGTTGACTAAAAAAAGCTGCCAAATAATAAGTTCCTGGTCAAAAGTTGAAGTGCCTGTTCGGCGCTTAGACCTCAGAATTTAGGTGCCAATAGGAAAATCTAGGCACCAGTATTGACTTATTATGACACCACCATGAAGTTTTTGCAGTTTTTTGCCTATGTCAATGCATTTTAAGCCATTCTAGAACTAATTTTTACCTTAATTTAGCGTTTTTTCCCTTTTTGATTTTTTTGCTCTTTTTTTCTTCTTTTTCCCCTTTTCCCCTGCTTATCCCCCAGGTCTGAAAAAACGAATCAATTGTAAATAAATTCATTCAATCATGTATTGTGTTGATGAAGAGCCAAGCGCTAGATGTTTGAAAATTGGTGTTTTCAAACCTTAAAAATCTTTTTTTTTGGTTTGGCTGACTAAAAAAAAGCTGTGAAATAATAAGTTCCTGGTCAAAAATTAAGCGCCAGGATGGCTTAGACCTCAAATTTTAGGTGCCAACAGGAAAATCTAGGCGCCAGTGGTGTCAATTTGGCTAAAAAATCTAGCCTGCCCCCTTCTATTGCCATCTTTAAAGTATTGGATTGTAGTGACACATGCAATTGTGGGCCTAAGTGGGCAGGGGGTGGGGAGCATAGGTGGGCAGCCTCTTGGATTTGGGGGGTTTGGTATAGGGGGGTCAAGTTTTAGGGAGGGTGTCCAGCAAGACCCAAATTTTGAGGGAGGGGGTGTACCCAATATTTCCGCGCTGCCTTAAAATGAGCTTAAAATGCGTAAAAAATGTAAGACAAACTTATAAATGCTCTAAAACTGTGTAAAATTAAAATGAGACCTTATTGCAACTTATAAATTTTATTTTTTAATTCTTCTAATAATAACATTGGCAGAGCCTTGATTTCACAAAAAAAGGAATTTAGAGACCTTTAAGACCCCTTGGCTACACCCACATTGTAAACCAAAGCACATGAGCAGCATCTCAACTCCATGGTTTTAGTGTACCTATCTATATGAACAAAATCCGAGCCAATGCTATAGGCGGCTGGAAAATTTAGGAGGGGGAGGTACATAAATCAACCAATATGATTGTTTATTTTGTTTTCTGTGTAGTACTTATTTCTTATAAAAAATATTGTACTAATTTTGAAATAACATAAGCATTAGTCAAGACAAATAGCGAGACATATGTCTGTATACTATAGAAAGTGACTGCTGAGTGAAGCGAAGCGGAAAAAATTTTTGGTTTTTGGGGGGCAATTGTGGTACTAAAATTATTTTATAGTTTGGCGCCAAGCGATTAGCGAGGCGCTGGAAAATTTTGAATTTTAAGCCTCTGAAAACCCCCAAATTTTACTAACTGGCAACCATTTTGGTGGGGGGGGGCGGCCGCCCCCCCCCCGCCCAACCACTATCCTTATTTTTCCCCCTGCCCGACCGTTTTGGGGAAAAATCCCTCCCACCCCGCCCTGGTTAGTCCATGCGCTCAAAAACGGCCCAAATATCGCGAAGGTGGTCCGCAAAAGTGGCTCAATAAATTAATATATCATCAATATAACTTAAGCAACTCTGCCACTGCAGGCCACTTAAAACTATATCCATAAGGCGCGAAAATGACGCAACCGCATTTTTAATCCCAAATGGAACGCGCTTAAAATGATACAGCCCCAATCCCGGCACTACAAATGCGGTTTTTTCCTGCGAATCGGGGTGTAAGCACGTTTGCCAATATGCGGATTGCAAATCACAGGACGAAAAAAATTTTGCCCCATGCAAAGCATCTAAGATATCTCGAATATTTTTTAGTGGATAAACATCTGATTTAGTGACTTTATTTAGTTGACGGTAGTCACACGCAAATCGTAAACCACCGTCTTTTTTTCGCAGTACCACTACTCCTGAGCACCACGAGCTACTGCTTTCAGTTATTACGCCGCATTTTAACATTTTTGTAACCTCTTGATTAACCGCCTCCCGCATTCCTAAAGGGATACGGTAGGGCCGCATTTTAAAAGGAGGCGCATCTTCAGTATCAATTTCATAATATATCTGTGCATCCCAAATCGGTATCTGCCTGGGCGAAAACGTGATTATATTCCGACAATAATTTGTTTAGCTCAAGTTTTTGTTCAGAATTTAGTACACTTTTTGATAAATCTACTGGAGGTAATACGACCGCACGTTTCAAAGGCGCCGGAGCACTGTGGGGTTTGTCCGCATAGGCAGGAGGAGGAATATAGGCTACAATTTCTTCCTTATAGGGCAGTGACAAAACTCCCAATTTAGATTTGGTAAAAAGATTTACTGCATTTTCAGACAAATTAAGTATTCGCACAGGGATGATGCTCTCCTGTGGATTTACTAATCCTACTGCCGCTATTATTTGCCGGTCGTTTAAAGTTTCATCAAAGGGCTCAAAAAGACACTCATAACCGTTTAATTTTTCCGGAAAATTAGCACAGTGCGCGGGTATGATACACTCAGTGCGCGCAGGTATTATAAAATCTTGAACGGGAGACACAGGATATTCCAGGTCTAATAATAGTTTATTTTGTAATTTTACGAACTCAATTGGGCCACTATTTGGTGTGGATAATATTTTTTCCTTTAAATTTATTTGAAACGGGCCCAGGTATTGTAAAGTATCTGTTCCTATTATACAATCAAAATTAGCAAATGTTTAGTTTGTTATGTGCAAAATAACCTGTACGGCTTGATTCCCTAGTTGTAAGGTTACTTCCACCGCTCCAACTACTCTCAAATTATAGCCACAAATAGCAATATCAGCCTGTATGAGCCGCGGGAGAATTTTGTAATTTGAAATTTGATTTACAACCAAAACTGGAATAATGGTAGGTGTACTACCAGTATCCCACAATGCTGTTACCGTAAAAGAATTTAGTTTTAAAGAAATTAAGGGTTGAATGCCATTACTCGCTTTTGAGGTGATTGTATAAATATGGCTGGCTAATATGCTTTTTGGGTAGTCATCTCTGCGAGAATTTCCCGCCCTAGAGTCTTGAAGAAAGATGAGGTTTTCAAAACAGCATAGGAATTTTTGCGATCCTCTTGCAAATCAGTTGTATTGAAAGCTTTTAGTTTCAATGCAAGAAGTCTCAAAAATTCTTTAGCTGAGTTTAATATCATTTTAGAAGGAAATGACGCAACATATAATAACTCAAAATTTGATATTATTTTTATAACAGAAACGTGGCTTTCAAATGAAATAAATGATGCCCTAATTAATCCAAATAATTCCTATCATATATTAAGACATGATAGACAATCAAGCAATCATGGAGGTGTCATGTTAATGATTAAAAATATTTATTCAGCTGTTGAGGTTGAAATTAATCCAAAATATGCACAAATTGAACTAACAGCTTGCGATTTAGTTTTTAAAACTCTTAAAATTAGAGCCATTTGTCTCTACAGACGCCCACAAACTACTAAAGAAGAAGATGATTTGATTTTTGAATTACTAAGAAGCTTAATTTTTAATTTTGAGGGTACTGTAATTCTAAGTGGTGATCTTAATCTTCCTGGTTTAAAATGGCATACAAAAGAAATAGTTTCAAATAATCAAAATGAAAAAAACTACTTTTTCTTTTTTAGTGAGTTAGGACTTGTTCAACTAATAAAAAACCCAACTAGAGGAGACAACTTTTTGGATTTGGTACTTACTACAGATATTGACATTTTCAATTCAGTAGACCTAGCACCAAACTTTTTAAAATCTGACCACTTGTCCATAACTTTTGAGATTAATGTATGTTATGAAAATGTAAATAATAAATCACAAAAAGATATTGTACCAAATTTTGCAGAAGCAGACTATGATTCCCTTTTTTACTCTATGCTTCCCACAATTGGGATGAAGTTTTTAAAAATTGTAACAGTGTTGAAGACCAGTGGCAAAGTTTCAAATTAAAACTTCTTGAAGGCATAAATAAGCATGTTCCAACTAAAACTATTAAAAATAACTTTGGAAAAACAAAATATCCTGCAAACATTCTTAAACTTCAAAGGAAAAAGCTAAGACTTTGGCACAAACGAACCAAAAAAAATCACAGGAAGAGTACAAACAAATAAGCAGAGAGTATATTGAAGAAGTTAAGAAACATAGCATTTTTTTGGAGGAGCAAACGCTAAAGCAAGGAGACATCCAAAACTTTTTATAAATTTGTTAACAAAAAATAAAGTCAAGAAGTTTCCTTCCAGCTCTTCTAAAAGATGACTCCACCTATGCTGTGGATGATTCTGAAAAAGCAGAAATGTTTGCAGAATATTTTAGTTCTATATTTACTATAGATGATGGAAAACTTCCTCATTTTAGCCCTGAAATAACAGAAATACTAGATAATTTGGTGTTTACTAAAAAAGACGTTTTAAAAGTTTTAAAAAATTTACCTAACAAATTTTCAAAAACTCCTGACTGTATTCCTGCATATTTTTTAAAACGTCTCGCAAAAGTTCTTGCTGAGCCCTTAGCTAAAATTTTTAACAGTTCTTTTCAAACTGGAAAACTTCCCTGCGACTGGCTCATTGCCCTAGTGATTCCAATTTTTAAGAAAAAGCTAAAAACAAAAAAAGAAAATTACAGACCTGTTTTCTTAACATCTTATTCATGTAAAGCAATGGAAACTATAGTGCGTGACAAACTTTTCTCCTTTTTTCAAAAATTCTTGTCTAGGTCTCAACATGGTTTTAAGGACAAAAGTTCAACAGTCACGCAGCTATTAGAATCACTAAATGATTGGACAAAAGCGTTAAAAAACAAAAAATCTGTAGATATAGTTTATTTTAACTTTGCCAAGGCTTTTGACACTGTATCCCACCAAAAGTTGTTACACAAACTTGAAAAATACGGAGTTTGTGGTAAATTTTTAGACTGGATCAAGGCATTTTTAACAAACAGATCTCTAAAAGTAGTAATCAACAAATCTGTTTCAAAACCTTACAAAGTAACCAGTTCTGTTCCTCAAGGTTCAGTACTGGGGCCTTTGTTATTTTTAATTTATATAAATGATTTAGCAGATCATGTGGAAAGTTCTGGTGTTAAATTATTTGCAGATGATGCAAAAATTTACACTGAATTTTGTGCAAATGATGCTAATAGTATTACTAATCAAACTCTCAAATTACAAAAGGACCTTGATAATGTGGCAGATTGGGCAAAAGTATGGCAGCTAAAACTTGCTGAAAATAAGTGTGAAACGTTTCATATTGGACAAACTACTGAGCCCATAAAAAACAAATATTCAATTAATAATCAAGTTCTTAATAGTGCTCCAATAGTGCGCGACTTGGGTATTTATATGTCTCAAAATTTAAAGTTTTCTTATCACTGTGAAAGGATTGCAGAGAAAGCTATGCAAAGATCAGCTTTAATTTTTCGAAGTTTTAAAGCCAAATCTGTAAAAAATTTAGTAAGAGCATATAAATCCTATGTTAGGCCTATTGTAGAATATGGATCTGTTGTATGGAACCCAAAAAAGATGTAGAGTTAATTGAAAAAGTCCAAAAAAGTTTCACTAGACGACTGTTTAAGAGCTGTGGTCTAAATTATACTAACTATGAAAATAGGTTGGTTTTCTTAAAGCTTGAAAAACTTTCTGACCGCAGAGCTAAAACTGATCTCTGTGAAATTTTTAAAATTATTAATAACAAAACTTGTCTTCAACCAAAAGATTTTTTTACCTTTAATTACAATCCCACTAGAGGACACCCTTTTAAACTTTTAATAGAGGACAGTAGAATTGATGCAAGAAAATTTTCTTTCCCAAACAGAGCCATTTCTAGTTGGAATAAATTAAACTCAACTCAAGTTTCTGTAAATTCTGTCAAAAAATTTAGACAATTAATTCATGCTTCTTATGTAGAATTTTGATGTCTTTTTATATGGCTTAGAGTTAGCGCAGATGCTTATTTGAAGGCATCTGCCTTCTAAGCTGTTTTTTTTTAGCATAATAACAATAATATCTACTGTTTTTTTTTTACTGTGTTGCATTTGGATCGCATTCACAAGAACAACATTTGTTCAGTTTTCTTGTATTTTTAAATCTTATTTTTTGATCTTGCATTTTAACAAATTCTTTCTGTACATCTAAGTTTTTTCTATAGTGTTTTTTTTATCTGTGTGTTTGCATTCTATGTAATGTTTTTAAATTTGTATTTTGTGATTCACCAATTGTGACATTAATATTTTTGTTTTATATGTTACTATTGCTAAAAAATAAAAATATTCTTCTTCTTCTTCTTCTTCAAAGTTTGTTAGAAACATTCAATAACGAAGTGGTTCGCGGTGGAGCTGTCGGTTGATAATTTGTAAAATTATTAGAGTGATGATTGGTTGTGGCCGTTTCCGACAGATCCATCATTGACACTGCGTTATTATATCTTGAGGGTCAAACTTATTGTTTTGGGTAGGTGTTTCTAGCAGTTCTAGCAACCGTTGTATTTAAATAGTGGGAGTGGGTAAAAGCTCTATATCTTCGGGACGGAGTCCCGGTCGTGTTTCTTGACTTTCGACCGCTCCTGGGTAACAAAATTTAAAAAACAATATTTTTCCTATGTTAAAAATACCGCGCCCAATTAATCCCGCAATGCCGAAAATTGTGAAGTTATGCAAAAATCTTCAATGTGGAAGTAAATGAATACTTATTATAAAGAGTGTAATATAAGAATTTACTATTATGGTCCAAATATGAAAGAAAGAGAGGCTAAGTCCTGTGAACAAACCAAAACCAGACTTAAGTACATTGTGCGCGAAATTTTGAGCCGCTTTTTGTGGATTTAGCTCTGAGTTATGATTAACACCAAAATAGTCCATTATTTTATTTTGATAATATAACACCGAATATAAATCATTAATAGGTATTACACCCCTTACTGTACTCCAATTGTAAAAAACATACTCGTGAAAAGTAGGTAGGTGGATTGGAAGGTTGGCGAGGAATTTATTTGTATAAAACGATAAATTTTGGATTGTCACATTAATAGGGCTTAGGATCCCTGTTTTAGCCTTGTAGAAAAAAGTTTTTTTGTTAAAGCGAATAGGTATAGTTGTGCTCAAGTCGCACTCAGCGGGCGGGCTTGAATGATGAACTATACTAGTGGACGGATCTTGATAAGCAAAAAAAGTTTTGTTTGAAAAGGAAAACCACAAGGGAACAAATTTTGTACATGACGAGTTCATAGGTAAATATTTTACTGTTGAATGTGAAATTAATTGGCAAGGGAAAACTTCTAAAATATTGGCTCCTACTTTAGCTATTACATTAGTCTGATTTAGCAACACTCTAGCTGTTGCCGTTGGGTTAGCTACGTTGGTTAGCTGTTGCCGTTGGGTTAGGTTACATTCTCCCGAGACGTCTCAGTTTGATCAGTAGTACATTGGTCACACCCTCCCGCTTGGGCATGCCAACAAATAATACAAGCGCGATTATTGCAGAAATCGCACTGCAGAAACAAGGCGGGCCGCTGTGGTGTAAACGGCAAATTACGGCGGCATGAGGAACACGTCACCAAATTTAAACACTCCGGTGAAATAGCATTAAGAGATTGGTGTGTTTCATAATGCGCACACCGCGGATGTACAGCACGATTCATGCCGATAAATGATGGCTGGTCGGTTTTTTTGTCAAACCGCTTTGTTGTCGAATCTAAAATATTAAAGCGCGATAATTGCTGTTTAAGACACTCTACTTCTGCCTCCAGAGCCCGTTTTTCAAAAATGTGATCAGAATTTTTGGTTGATTTTTCAACCGTTCGAACCGCATGCACCGGTTCTTCAAAACACACGCGATGAATTGGGCTTTGAGAAGCAGAAGCTGAGTGCTGATTAATATAAGGAGAAGGCAAATGATTAAGCCTTACTGATGGTGGTGCCTCTTGATAATACTGTGGTCAGCCTCATGGCGGGCCATGTGGCGGGTTTCTACACTGATACTGTAGATGACCAGTGCGACCACAATTATAGCAAAGCGCCCGATTTGTTGTATGGGCGAACGGTCGCCTGGCATCTGGTGGCAATGGCGGTCGGTTATTATTACCAAAATTATAATTTGGTCACCTAGAAGTATTTCGATTGCGATGAAATGGTGCGGTATTCTCTGAACGAGAAACTGGATCATTTTCGGGCCGAGACACTTCTGATGCCATTGTCAACCCATTAATGGCACGTTCTAAATTAGCCATTTGACTAGTCAATTGTAAATAGGTTTCCCTATCTTGGGAAGTGATGTCAGAACGACTTCCCGCAGGATTTGCTGGAAGATAAGCTAAAGTTGGTGCAATTGTTTGCACTTTCTTCAGCTTGACCTCCAGCCGCTTTGCTGCAAGAAGTAACTCCTCAAAATTTGAGGCGCCAATATACATCAACAGTTTGATTAAATGTGGAAGCACGTTATCCACAAATTGATTGCATAACATACGATTTCGTGTCGCGTCATCGCACGACTGATAGGCTTCCGAAGCTAAACGTGGCAACCGATTAGCAAATTCATCTACACTCTCAGTTTCATTTTGCTTGCAAGCCGAAAACTCACTTGCTTTTAGCACTTGAGTTTCCGGGCTATGAAATCTTTCAGTCAATTGATCACATAAATCTTTATAACTTGCCAATTGACCGTTCGGTTGTCTGTTTAGCAGGTTAGTGAACTCAGATTCCGCGTGATTGCCAAAATAATTTGGTAACAACAGTGCTCTCCGCGCACTGTCAAACGACATTGCATCCGCCCATCGATTAAAAGTTCGTAAGAAAGTTGGAAAACTTTCTGTTGGACGGCTGTGATAAGTGTTTACATGGCCTGGCGGATGAAGAGGCCGAAACGGATTGTTCCCAAGCCCCTGATTTAATTTTTGAGTCATATTATCCACCGAAGCTACAAGATTTTGTAGCGCTAATGAATCTGTTGAAGAGGTCGCCGGTAAAGGCGGATGGGATGAATCAGTCATTGTTCCCAGCCGCTTGCCTAAGGAGGACCTCTTACCGTGTCTTGTTGTTACCACTGGTGGCATATACTGTCAAACAGTGTCAAAATTATAATAGTAATCACTTTTTTTATATATACATTACCGCCACATATTAGGAATTAATTAATTAATTTTAATTAATTAATTTTAATTAATTAATTAATTATAATTATTTAATAAACAAACAATAGTTAGAAAACAATATTCTATTATTATTCAATATACTAATATTACCGCTCAGCTTTTTACGCTTAATTGCTTTTACAAGCAGAGAAAATAACAACAAAAAAAAAAAAACGCTAAGCTTATCTGTAGCGCAGAAAATAAATGGAACAAACGCCTTTTCGTTTGCAGTTTCCATTTCCCTTAACCTAGGTTCATTTGTTCGGCCGTACATTAAATCTTTTTGTATTTTATTTATTCCTCCCGTTTTCCTTGTCTTAACTTTATATATTTCTCTTTTGTCTTAAACTCAATTATATCCTCACAAGCTCTACACCGCAGTGGAGCAATTCTTTTTTTATATATATAATTTTCCTCTCTAGGGGCTTTCTTACATTTAGGCCTCACCTTTATTTACTAACTTAATTCTTTTTGTGCAAATTTTTCTTCCCCTTTTTTTTTACTTAGCGGGCATATATTTATATTGGCGCGCATTTACTATTTATAATAGGAAGAAAGAAATAGAGGCATTTTTACAAGAATAGTTTTATACTCTTAAATTTACATTGAGTCGCAAGAGAACCACTACAAATGGTGTCGTTACTTGGACTGAAACACCGATTGGTAGCTGTCCCCTGGGGTGTAGCTATCACCACAGGTACAGCAAGGACAACCTGCATTTACAGTCCAAACTCTGGGGTCACCATCTGTAGCGGTCCTCCTAGGGTGTTCTTTTAAAGTATGAGTGTAGTTTGCTGTGACTAGGTACTAAGCGATTTACAGCTTTATTCGCACTAAATATAACGGCAAAAGATTAATATAATTATCAAATTCAAAACGCTTACCACTTCTAGGGCTGTCAGACTGTGCAAGGTATTCCGCTTACTAAGGGAAGGTTTGGTAAAATAAAGTTTCTCTGAAGGTAGAATTTTTATTAGGATTACAGATATAAAAATAAGTAAAAGGAAGTCCAAGTTCGAAGCCAACCCAAGCTACCCAAACTACCACCACTGACTATATTTGTTAATTTACTTGCTTTTATAGCCAGACACCTCCAGAGCTAGGAGTACGGTAACTCGACGACTTGTGGTCGATCATAGAACCGAAGTCGCCAGGTGACTTAACTCAAACTCTGAAACTGTCTGGTTTGGAATGTAGTTTTTGTACCAAATTATTTTTAATTTAATTTAGAGGAAGGTTATGCATAAATAACGTTTTAAGCCTAACCCGGACACCGCACCCATTTTAGGCCCATTACACAGCCAAATACAGAAAGAAGCCCTGGCCATCATTTACGCCTTACAGAAATTTCACCAATTCCTATATGGAAGACGATTCATTCTGGTTACCGATCACAAACCTCTGCTTGCACTGTTTGGGCCACACAAGGGTACACCTGCTCTGGCTGCTAACAGATTAGCCAGATGGGCCTTGTTCCTGAATCAGTATGAATACTCCATTGAATACCAAAAAACTTCTCACCATGGAAATGCTGATGCTCTAAGTCGTCTGCCAGCTGGACCAGACACCTTCTTTGACAGGGAGGAGGATGGAGTAGATGTTGACACTGTTTGCTCAATCAGGACCATTGGATTACAGCTGAAGCCGACTGATCCTGGAGTCTTGTCTAAAGAAACATCCAAAGATACAGTCCTGTCTACAGTGATGCGGTACACTAGAGAAGGATGGACAGCTCACTTAGCTTCTGATGAAGGTTCCATGAATACTGGCAAAGACACTGATGAGGACACGCCTATCAGTGAGGGCTGCTCTGTGAAGGATTTCAAGAAGATAGCTAGTTACCTAAGCATTGCCAGCGGGTGCCTACTTTATGGGTCTCGGGTAGTAATCCCTGTATCATTACAACGACAAGTCTTGGAGCTGCTTCATTTGGGACATTTTGGCATGCAGCGTATGAAGCAGCTTGCACACACTGCAGCCTACTGGCCAAGAATTGATGTTGGCATCATGGAAGCATGTCATCTATGCACCTCTTGTGCAGAACATCAAAACAAGCCATCAAAACCTGCAGTTCACCCTTGGATGCTACCAGAAAAACCCGTGGAGCCGACTACACATTGACCATGCTGTTAATTTCATGGGAAACAACTGGCTGGTCATGATTGATGCTTACTCCAAATATCCCTGCATACATGCGACAAGTTCAACCTCTACAAAAGCTACTACCAATCTGCGGAAAAGGACTTTGCTCATTTTGGTTACCCTCATACCATTGTCTCAGACAATGCTACTACCTTCACATCTGAAGAGTTCCAGCAGTGGTGCAGGGATCGAGGAATTGTATACTTAACAGGTGCGCCATATCAAATGGAGCTACAAATGGAGCTGCTGAACGCCTAGTTCAATCTTTCAGGCAGGCTCTAAAAAAATCATCTTTGGCACCAAGGATGGCACTGCAAAAATTCCTGCAACATTACAGGCGCACACCTTTGCCTACTGGATTTTCACCCAGTGAATTGCTAAATGGACGTCAGATCTGCTGCAAGATTGATGTCCTACAGCCTTCACCTCCACACTTGGCTCAAGGAAACAAGCCCAGTTGGCCACAAAGTTCCAAATGAAGGAAAATTCTTCAGCGCAGATTGCTAAGATGTGGTCCTATTCTGTGGGAACACCTTGTTATGCCTTGTACTGTGGTCCAAAACGTGACAAGGATCCACGTTGGGTACCTGCAGTGGTCACGAAAGTTTTTGGATTAAGAAGCGTTAATGTCAAGGTTTGCCCGCATGGTCCAACTTGGCACAGACACCTGGAACAACTCCGACCTCGCTATGGAGTTCATGAAGATGAGGATCCTGGAGAAGCCCCTGTGCAAAAGAATAAAACTGCATACACATAAAATTCCAGAGCTAAGAGACTTGGAGTATAATGAACTGCCAGCAGCTAACGAAAAGAGGAATCCACACCTACCAACTGGAGATGAATATGGGATTCATCGCCGCTCCACACGAAATAAAAAGCAGAAGACTAAGACTTGCTGTAATTTGACTGATCGCCTTCGGTGGGATAACCTCATGCTGGCAGGGAGGTGTTAAGGTACTTTACAAACTGCAAATACTTTGATATAAACTACAGTTATAAAATTATTTAAGTAAAATGTTATCCTAAGATTGTATGTAGAACCTTCTACAACATTCTGGAAAGTGAGGTCATATTACCTAATGCTCATTGGCTAAGAACTTTCTAGAAACTTCTGGAAGCATGCTTTGCTGGTATATAAATAGGGCCTGTTAGCTTCTGATTATTGTTGTGTATATTTGCTTTTCTTTGTGCTTTACCATTACTGCTCTGGCTATATACTGCCTGTACTATACTACTGCTTTGCCTTGTGCTACTTGCTACTGCTGTTGTTTATCTGTTCCTGTTAGCAAATAAACTACTGTTGTGGAATCCTTTTGTGTACATCGCCACTGAAAACACAACAAGCCCATTTTAAGAAAGCGCGGAAATATTGGGTACACCCCCCCTCAAAATTTGGTTCTTGCCGGACACCCCCCTAAAATTTGACCCCCCTTAAACCCCCCCCCCCCCTAAAAAAAAATCCGAGAGGCTGCCCACCTATGGGGGCAGGTAGGGTCCGATTTTCAAAATAAATTACTTTTAAACCATTAAATATTTAATAATAGTTTTTTTTATAAGATAATACTACATTTTATTAAATAAAAAGCAATATTTAGGTATAAAAAGGGTGTAAAAACATGAACTTGTGTTAAAAATTCAAGTTTTTGCAATAAAATACTGTATAAAAAAAGTACTTAAAATTTTCTTGAGAGGGGAGGGGGGTCACATTTCAAAATCTAGAGGGGGGTCAGAGTAAAAAAATTTGAAAATTTGGGGGGAGGGGGGCCTCCTGGATTTTTTTCTAGGGGGGGGGGGGGGCAAACTTTTGAGGCTGGGGGGGGGGGTGGACCATACCCTACCCCCCTTGTTTATCTATGGGTGTTCCAAAAAAATTTTGGGGCATACTCAAAACACCCCATTTTTACGTTTTTAGTAATGGGACCTTCCTCCCTTTTCAGCCCCAAATTTAAATAAAGGCGACGAATGATTTTCTCAAAAACTTATTTTTTTCGTTTTTTTTAGAAAATTCTTTAAAGTTTTGGGTGTCAAATAACACAGGAGAAAAGTAAACTGTTTGTAATTTTCGGGGTATTTTCAAACCGACACGTTTTACTTGGAATTATGCGTGTCACGTTACATTAACCACGGTTACACTTACGCCTGACAAAAAAGGATAATTTTACAATTCAATAAAAAAACCCTTAGATTTCTGCACAAATTTTAAAAATCTAGGCTAAATATGTTAAATAAAATTGAAATAATTAAAGCACACTGGAAATGCAAAACGGAACTAGTACCAAAAATATATAATAAAGGAAAAATGAGACACTTAGAACAAACTGCTTGTAAAAACCGGTCCCATTTAAATGGGACCTGGTCCCATTTAAATGGGACCTTTGGATTTTGGTCCCATTTAAATGGGATCCCATTTAAATAAGTCCCATTTAAATGGGATCCCATTTAAACAGGTCCCATTTAAATGGGACTTATTTAAATGGGACCTAATTAAATGGGATCCCATTAATGGGATCCCATTTAAATGGGATCTATTTATATGGGATCCCATTTAAATAAGTCCCATTTAAATGGGTCCTATTTAAATGGGATCCCATTTAAATGGGACCCCATTTAAATGGGACCAAAATCGAAAAGTCCCATTTAAATGGGACCAGGTCCCATTTAAATGGGACTTTTTTTACAAGCAGTTTGTTCTAAGTGTCCCATTTTTCCTTTATTATATATTTTTGCTAGTACTAGTGCAAATGCAGTTATTTAATTAAGGAAAAAAGCGTTTTTGTCTTGCAAAACAAAAATGATTAATTCACTGCACATGCACACTTTTAAATCTAGTCATACATATCTAAACGTCCCTTTTTAGTAGAATTGACAATAAAAGTACAATAAAAAATGAGCTGCTTGCTGCTGTTTATAAAGCACAAAAAAGGAGTAGAAAAAGTTTCTTACACAATTTGTTCAACTGCTCCAAATTTGCCGGATCGTCTGCAGAATCATTGTCGCGTTTGCCGAAATCGCCGGAACAGCCTGTTGCCCCTGTCCCAATTGAAATTAATGTTATTTTATTATTGTTCAAATGGTCCTCGTCATCTAGGAACCCCGCTAGCTTACCTCCGGTTACTTCACGCTGCCTATTTTAATTAATTTTCAGTTTCTCAGAACAGAAATCGCAAACCCCAGGTGACACAGTGGACTCCGGGTCGCTGTTTGGTTCGAGAATATTTTCTAGCGAATCCGCTTTGATGCTCACTTGCATAATATAATTATTAATAATACTGTTATAAATATAAATTATTCACATCAGTATCTAAAAGGAGATCAATACTGTAAAACAGAACTGATGAAAGCCTGAATTAAAAATTAAGTTAGAATTGAATTTAAATAAGAATGGAATATACAAGATTGTGCTAGCACAAGCAGAATTATAATTCAAATCAGTAAATCTTTTGTACTCAAATTTAATGCCCAAAGGCTTAAATTTGACCACAGAGGCCAGACAAAATTTCATGCTGACTAAACTGAACTTATTTAATAAGGTTCATCGTTCAAGCAAGTCCAAAGGTATTGATAATCACAAGAAATCTCTAGAAGTGAGATATAACAGGATAATAACTGACCAGATCTGTGCAATGCCCCGGGGGTTGTATTAAAGGGAGGACAATTCCAAAACGGGGGGCACGGGGTGCCACCCCGTGAACTTTTTTGAAAAGGAGGGGAGGCAAGCAGGGGAGAAAGAAAAAAAAGAAGAAGAGAAAAGAAAGAAAAAGAGTAAAAAAAGCGAAAATAACGTAAAAATAGGTCTAAAATGGCTTAAATGCATTGAAATAGGCTAAAAACTGCAAACAAAATCGAGATGATGGCGTCATAATCGGTCAAAAATAGCGCCATATTTTTAGGGTATTTTTTTAATTTGTGGTGGGGGGGGGAAATAAAACAGGGAGAGTGGAAATTCGCCAATAAAGCGGAGAGGCATTTCCAGACCGTGCACAGGTCTGTATGCATATACCTTTGTTTTGTTATCCCACCTCCGCCACGCTTTAAATTTAATTATTTTATGAAAAGCATAGGTGGGCGGGGGGGGGTTGGAGGGTTATACCCCTCAAAATTTTGGATTTTGCTAACACCCCCCCCCCCCTTAAATTTGGGGTACCCGGGGACACACCCCCCCAAATTCGCCTCCTGGAGAAAAATTTTTAAGCGTTATAAAAGGACTAAAAAAATTTTCCGCGCTTCGCGCGGAGTATTTATTTCCTTGTTTATGTCATATACTTCATTTTTTCTCCTATTATTCAACAAACATTAATTAAACATTATTAACCTTTTATTAACGTTTTAAACATCTGTTTTAAATGTAAAGGGATAAAAAAAACCTTGAATTTTGTAATAAACATCATCTGGAATTAAAATTTCTAGTGTATTTTAGCACCTTAAAATAAAAATTTTCTCCCCCCCCAGGGGGCATTCTGCCCCCCGGACCCACCTGACAAGGGGCTCTGCCCCTTGAACCCGCTGGGGGCTCTCGCCCCCCAGATCCCTCTTCAGGGTTAGTATTTATCCCCCCCAGACCGCCCCCAAATAAAATTCTGAGCACGCCACTGTTCTAGACCCCCCAAATTTTTATCCTTGGCAACCGAAAAGGGGGGTCGAACTCCAAATTTTTCTCTTTGGCGACCCAAAAGAGACCCCCCCTGGCTACGCCCATGTATGTATATATTCTTTAATTAAATATAAGATTATGGATTAAAAAGCTTGTGATACTTGACTTTATAATCAAAACAATATAATTACTATTCTATTATTATGTAATTATAAAAAACTATGATTTATAATCTAATTCTAAGGATACATAAACACATTATTATTTAAAAAATAAAATTTATAAGTTGCAATAAGGTCTTATTTTAATTTTACACCGTTTTAAAGCATTTATAAGCTTGTTTTACGTTTTTTTTTACACGTTTTAAGCCCATTTTAAGGCAGCGCGGAATTATTGTGTAGACCCCCCCGCCTCAAAATTTGGATCTTGCCAGACACCCCACCTAAAATTTGACCCCCCCTATACCCCTCCCCCCAAAATCCGAGAGGCTGCCCACCTATGATGAAAAGTATACAAATTTGGGGAAATAAGTTTATAAAAAATGTAGGAAATGTAATACGTGCTTAATGGCAGAAACTGCTCAAACAAGGAGCGACTACTACTATTATCAGACCTGTGCACGGTTTGAAAATGTCCCCCCGCTTTATTGGAGGATTTGCCCCCCCCCCTCCCCCGCGGAAAAATGAAAAAGTACCCAAAGATTATGACGCCATTTTTTACCTATTAAGACGCCATCATTGCGAAATTTTTGCAGTTTTTAGCCTATTTTAATGCATTTTAAGCCATTTAAGACCTATTTTTACCTTATTTTCGCTTTTTTTGTTCTTTTCCCTTTTCCTTACTTTTTTGCTCTTTTTTTCTCCTTTTTTTTCTTTCCCCTTGCTTGCCCCCCGTTTTATTGCCCCTATTCAAAAAAATTGCCCCTCGTTTTGGAATTGCCCCCCCCCAATATAACCCCGAGGGGCAGTGCACAGGTCTACTAAAAAAATCTATATGCAACTGTTTACAAAAGTCATTTTATTTTAAGTCTTAAAACGTAGGAGCACTGTATTTATGCCTTAAACCCCTCCTTCTTATGAGGTGCAATAGAACTCAATATTGATACTGTTGCCACCTCACCAGGCTTGGGACTGGCATTTACTTTACTTTGAATAAAGGCTGGTTGACACTGCAGTGACAAGTGACAAGGGCTTCGTGTAATCTCCCCAGTTATACTCAAGGACCACCACAAGAGTATAAACTCTTCGCAACTTGTGCGAACTACTTGTTTTTTAGGTTTCGATTAGACTTTAAAAAACAAAGCATTAATTTTCAAAAACTGCATTATATAAAACTTTATAAATGATATTATTTAATATTTTTAGATTTTGCTTAGCTTTACGTAAATTTAAAATATGTGGTTTCCAATTTATTTTAAAAAAAATTTAGTTGGTTGCAAACACATTTGTTATGTTTTATTAGTGGTTTCATTCCACTCTACTTCATTTTATAAAACTTTACAGCTTTTGTGAAAAGTGTTAGGTAACGCTTTTTTTGATGCAACAAGTAACCCGAATATCCGGTGATAAAAACAACATGGAAGAAAAAAGAAAAATAATATTTGGCGATCTAATTTGCTTAAATCGCCAGAATATACTGTAAACGTATTGCCACTAGTCAATGGCGAAATTAATTTAAGACATAAATGTTTAAACAGAATAAAATCATAGGGTATTTAAGGTATAACCCAAAACATTTGGGTACACCCCTCTTCCCTTAAATTGTGAAGGTCGGGTATATCTTCTCTCCCAAAAAAAACCCGAGAGGCTGCCCATCTGTGCTCAGGGCATACCCAATTATTGATTTCACTGATACAAAAGTAACCCTACACACGTAAACGAAACTTAATTTGGGAGGTTATTTTTGGAATTTAAATCGGGAGAGAATAAAACCCGAGCTAAAAGTCCCGGGCCGCCGGGCAACAGGGGATAAAACCCGGGTGGTTTTAAAACCTCGTATTTAAATCTGCACATGACCAGAAATTAAGTTATAAAAATTAACACCATTTTTCGGCTTAGTATTTATAAATGGGCTAATTTTCGAAAATAATCTCAAAAATAAGGTGTACGTGTCCTATTTATAGTATAAAAATGTTGTATATGTGTGTATTTTGTTTTTAGATCTGTCAAATTATAAATTGGTACACGTATGAAAATTGTGGCGAACGAAATTTTATGTTCATTCAATAAACAATAGATAATAGATAATAATTCAGCTGTTTTTTTAACAATTATTAAAAAATGCGGCAAGGTATATAAATAAAAATTTAAGGAAACGCTATTTTTTAACGTTGAAACATAATTAATTGTCGAAACTAGAAAATAATAGCTATGAATTAAAAAATCCTTCTTCTTATGCATGGAACTATTTTTAAAAACTTTTGTACATTTAAGCAGTTTGTTTACGCACAATTTTGTTGAACTTTTTATCAAAGTGCCAAAATACATAAGTATTTATTATCAATTAAAAAACTTTTGTATTACTTGAAGCAGTTCCGAAATCGAAATAATTAAAACCCAAAGAAAAAAACCGCAAACAGATGAGTTTTTTCTAATTTTTATTAAAACAAAAATTAACAACAAACTATTTATTTTTCAAAAGCGTTACTGCATTTTAGTTCAATTTCATAGTAGCTGCAATGTTTTTCAGAATAAAATGGCCCAAAAACCAAAAATAAAGGAATTTCTTTTTTTGTTTTCACTTGTGTCCACATATAATGGTAGCCCATGATAATTTATCCAGATGGCCGCCCCCATACGAATTTTCCACGTTCCTTACTACCCTGGATAGGTCAAAAATGGCGCAGTAATTTTTGGGTACTTTTTCATTTTTGGGCGGGGGGAAATAAAACGGGGGGCAAATCCTCCAATAAAGCGAGGGGGGCATTTTCAGACCATGCACTGGTCTGTTCTTCCACTAAGACTATGCTCTTAAGATGTCTTCTTTTAGTTCTGTTATGCTGCACGGAGCCCATACATAATTATTTTTAGACAATGCAAGATAATCTGCAGTATCCTACTTTTGGGCATAACTGACGATTATATTTCATAATGTTAAACAAAAGATGTACTAATTAACTAAATAAAAATCTTTTTATCATTGCACGTTTAGTGCTTTATTTTTATTATTGCTTGATGTTGATGAAATATAAAAAATTAAAACCATAATTATCACAACACAATCATGTTATTTAATCTAATTCTAGCAAAAGCCGAAACAAAGTTTCAAAAAAAGCCTTATATTAGTTGTAATAGTGTGAAGATACATAAGTCTAAAAACTAAATGCCAGACCAGAAAAGTTTGAAACAAGTCTCTGTAAAACCTGCAAATTAATAACAGATTTTGTGAAATTTTCAGAAAAACAAAATCCAATAAAAACAATGCGTGTAAAAGCTTTAGTTGGTTTACTTTACTTAGTGATATAACGTTATATATATATATATATATTAAAAACACCTTAAAATCCTTTAAAGGAGCACTGTCACAAATAAAAAAAGTTTTTTAATACTGAACGGATCCGGATGAAATTTAAAAATGTTTTAGCTTGTGTTCTTAGAAAGCAAAATACCAAATTTGAAGCAAATCGATTCAATATTAAAAAAGTTATTAGTAATCGGCGATAAAGACAAAATGCACCACACACAAACACCAAACACCACGTACCACGCACCAAACACTTAGTAACGGACGGAAAATCCAGTAAAACCACCGAGTGTACTTTATGTAATACCATTTACCCGAGTATAATGCAGTGATAGCAAAAATATATAAAATAATAAAAAAGGAAAAATATGTGACTTCATATTTCTCAGACATATTGACTGCTCTTATTAGGGCGCGCCCTTATTAGCACACAATGGCCCTAATAAGGGCGCGCCCTTATTGCCGCAATTATCGATTTTCAAAAAAAAATATTTATAATAGGAAAAAAGGGGAGGGGGTGGGATTATAATAAAGAAGTTACTAGCTTAAACCATAAAAAAGAAATTTTTTTAAAAACAAATACTATTATAAAACTAATTTATATATATTTAAAAAATTATATATATATATATATATATATATATATATATATATATATATATGAATAATTGCTATAGTATTAAACTTTTAAAAAATTTTGATTAATTATAATGTATTATTAAATTATTATTAGAGTAATTATTACTAGTATTATTAATGATTGTTGTTTGTAAAATGATGAGTGATATATTTATTATAAATATGTTGGAAGATTTATAGGTTAATATAACAAAAAGTTTTTTTAGTTTTTTTAAAAAATTATTAGCAATAAAATAATGTAGTAAGAAATAATGAGAAGTGAGTGTGTAACTGTAAATTTAATATACAAAAATATATGTTAATTATGAGATTATGAGTGTAATTATACGGAGCTTAAACTGGATGTATACAGAATGCAAAGTTTATTAGAGATATATAATGTTAATTATGAAATTGTAAGTGCAATTATGAGAAACCTATACTAGATGTATAGAAAATGCAATGTTTATTAGCGATATATAAGAGTGTTATATTGATAAAAATAGTATGTATTATATTTAAAGAGTAGGATGCTAAGATTATTTACAAAGTGCTAAATGTATAAATTATTTAAAAAATTACGAACTGGATTTAGAGAGTAGTGGAGTATATAAAATATGTTTATGTACAAAATCATATGTACGTTTACAATATAAATATGCCTTTAACATAGGACAATTACACTAATAAATCTTTATGGAATTGATTAACAGAATATAGAGAGTTATAGATATTAATTAAATAAAGACAAATATCATTATCTTTATATATGTTAATCTTTATCTTTATATATAACTTTACTATTATTTAACTTGTAAGTAGTGTTATAAAAGTTAGTAAACATAAAGAACTATGATAACTTGCTGTTTATAATGTATAATAAATAGTAATAAAAATAAGAATAATGTATATTATAAGAAACAATTGGTATTAAATTATTATTTTTTGTAGAATGAAGAATGGAAAATTTAAAAAAAATTTTTTGAATATAATATAATTTTAAAAACAAATGAATAAACTATTAAGAAATATAATGTTTATAGTAACAAAGCAAGTTATCATTTTAGTGTCCGTTTTATGCGGCGGTCATTGTAGCTGCGATGGGTGAGTATTGGTAGTGTTTCGGACTGATACTGAGCAAGTGACAGTTTAGAATCCCGCGGATGGTACATTGTTTTTTTTATTTTTTTCTTTACAAAAAATTGTTAATCCTATTTTTTGTTTTATTATTTTTCTTTTAATATGAGTAGCCCACCAAAAAAAATTTGTTTTTGTTATTGATCCGGACCCGTCCAGTATTAAAAAGCTCTTTTTATTTGTGACAGTGCTCTTTTAAAATTCTATAAAAACTTCTAAACTTCAAAACCATATAAAAACGGCTTTTAAAGTTGAGTACTTGTCATGTGATGTATTTTACAAGGTATCAAATTTATTATTGAGACAAAAAAATAAAAAAACAAAAAAAAATTTAAAAATTAAAAAATATTTCATCACTGTTTTTATTCACCTATATGTTTGTGCGTTTTTGTTAAAAATAATTCCGAGTTCAAAAACAGAGCCGCAGCCAGAAAAATGTTATGTTTTTTTTAATCAAGATTTCAAAATTCATGTTTTTCTGCTCATTATAAAACGTCAAAGGAATAAAATTTTAATAAAATCGCTAAACTGTGAAAAATATTTTTCCAAACTGCTTTTCTGGGAGTAAAAATGTGCGTACATTTAATAAAAGCAGTTTTTGTAGCTCTAAAAAGGACTAAAAATTACAATTATAGACAAAAAAGCAAAAATGATATTTTTTGAACTTTTTTTTCTCTATGTAAAAAATTTAAAAAATCCAAATTATTGCAAAAAATAATTTTTCTGGGGTACAAGGTTGTGTAGATTTCTTTAAAACTGACAGTTTTACTTCAAAAATACAGGAAAAAGCCTAAAATTTTAAATTATCACTAAATTTTTTTTTTTTAATTTTGAGAAAAAAGAACGATTTTTTTAAAAATTTAAACTAAAACACTAAATTAAAAATTAAAAAAATTAAAAACTAAAACACCATAAAATTTAAAGTGGATATATATGTAGAAAAACGTTAAGAAAGCTTGAAAATGTTGTTTCTTTTTAAATTTCTTAAGAATAAACGGTTTAGAGCAGATTTTTGAATATTTTTTTTAGATAAAAGTGTTTTTTATTGGAAAAAGTGACCAAAAAAACAACTTTTTTAAAATTTTCTCGTTTAATAGGATATATTTATGAAAAAAAATGGTTATCAACAGTTGAAAAAACGCTCCACACAACCTATGGACCTATTTTGAATAAGATAAAGGCTTTAATAGTTTTTTTTTTGAGACGGGTGCCAAAAAGTTTTTTTTTTCTCATGTACTTACTTATAGCCTATTTCAATGTATATTAAGTAGTGATCGACCGGGCGGAATTTTTGCTGATGCCGGGGCCGGAGCCGGGGCCGGGGTAGAGAAATTTGGATTTGCCGGGGCCGGGGCCAGGGCCGGGGCCGGGTAAA